>AWOL01S0041027.1:30671-69774 GCA_000715115.1 Nicotiana otophora | reverse complement strand
ACGCTCGGGCCGAGTATGGTACTGGGTGCCGGCCATGTCCCTTCAGGTTTGGGGCGTGACAAAAGCTTACCACCGAAATCATTAAAACATGAATTTATCAAGATAAATGTGATTTCCAACATAATAACAACATGTAAGACATTTCATTTACCATCTAGCACGAGGAAAATAAAACTTTATGCCTACATGTCAAATATATATGTCAAGTCAATAACACCATATTACCATCTAGCATGATGAAAAAATATCTCTATGCCTACATGTCAAATATATATGTCAAGTCAATAACACCATATTACCATCTAGCATGATGAAAAAATATCTCTATGCCTACATGTCAAATATATATGTCAAGTCAATAACACCATATTACCATCTAGCATGATGAAAAAATATCTCTATGCCTACATGTCAAATATATATGTCAAGTCAATAACACCATATTACCATCTAGCATGATGAAAAAATATCTCTATGCCTACATGTCAAATATATATGTCAAGTCAATAACACCATATTACCATCTAGCATGATGAAAAAATATCTCTATGCCTACATGTCAAATATATATGTCAAGTCAATAACACCATATTACCATCTAGCATGATGAAAAAATATCTCTATGCCTACATGTCAAATATATATGTCAAGTCAATAACACCATATTACCATCTAGCATGATGAAAAAATATCTCTATGCCTACATGTCAAATATATATGTCAAGTCAATAACACCATATTACCATCTAGCATGATGAAAAAATATCTCTATGCCTACATGTCAAATATACATGTCAAGTCAATAACATCAAAGCGAAGCCATCAAGTATACTCACCCATAGCACGTTCACAATGCCTGGAACAAATGCCCCTCACCAAAGCACATAAATATCATTGTGCCTACGCTCACTATAATATCGGACTCCGGAGGGGTGAATCCTGGCCCAAGCACTAATCAATAATCAACATAACTGTTGCGGTGTGTAACCTGATCCAAATATCAAGCTGTTGCGGCTTGCAACTCGATCCAATATAACTCACAACACTGCTCTATGGCCCACAAAAGGCATCAATCACTCAAGTCTCAATAGCTCAAATCTTATAGAACTCAGCCTAAACAGTATCACATATAGAAGGCAACAATAACATGTGATTGGCAATCAAATAATGTACAAAGACTAAGATATAACACGCAGATGAAGAATTATGATTGCGGATATGACTACAATTAAGGCAAACAACTCAAAACAACAATAATATCCCTATCATGTCTCAAACAAATAAGTACATATCCTGGACATGGTTTCTAAAATGAATCATAGCTCAAATGATCATAAAAGTAGAGAAAACACGGGTATGACAAGACATGAAAGCAAACAAGGCTCATAGTAGCCAAAAGTCAACTCGAATTATGAATAGCCCGGTGTACGCACACACGCCCGTCACCTAGAACATACGTCACCCCAACATATAACAAATACAAAACCTAATAGGAAAATACCCTCAAATACAAGTTTAGATATATTACGTACCTCAAACAAGCCAAGACAATACTCTAGGAGAACTATTCCGCACGAATCGACCTCCGAACGGCTCGAAACTAGCCAAAAGCAACTCAAAAATATCAAATAATGCTATAGGAAACAAACTCAAACAATAAAGGTTGAATCTTTAATCAAATACTCAAAGTCAACCCAAGCCCATACCCCTGAACCTGATAAAACTCACAAATTCTGAGAACTCATTCGAATACGAGTCCAACCACACTAGTTTCACTCAATTTTGACTCTGAATTGATGTACAAAACCCAATTATTCACTTTAGCAAAGTTTTAACAAACCACTCAAATGCTTAAATCAAAGATGAAATCATGTAAAATAATCAAATTCGAGTCAAAAATACTTATCCCAATCAAAATCATGAAAATTGCCTCAAGAATCACCCAAATCAGAGCTCCCCTATCTCAAAATTTGATAAAATGAGCTCAATGTCCGAAAATAGAATCTTGCATGCACTGCCCAGCAGTACCCTACGTGATAGCGGTAATACATTCACGATCGCGAAGCTAAATCTGCCTCCAGCCCAAAAATACATGCGCACACGGCGGCTCCCTCTCGAACACGATGAACAACAAACCCCATAGACAAAATACTCATTGTGATCGCATCCGTGCCCCTGCGATCGTGAAGCTCAACTAGAGCACCAGAAAACCAGCAACATGTGCAAACTCCTAAATGGTCCAAAATCAACCCGAAACACTCCTAAGCCCCTTGGGAACCAGTCTGAACATAACAACCAGTCACACAACATAACACAGACCTACTCGAGGCCTTAAATACCACAAAATAACATCAAAACCATGAATCGCACCTCAATTCAAGCTTAGTGAATTATTTCAAATTTAAAAATTCCCAAACTTATGCCAAACACGTCCGAACAACTTAGAATAACCTCAAAGTTTGCACACGAGTTCCAAATCACATAATAGACTTATTCCAACTCCCGGAACAAAAAAACCAAACTCGATAACATTAATGTCAACTCCTAATCAAACCTATGAACTTTTCAAACCTTCAAATTGCCAACTTTCGCTAAATAGAGCCAAAACCTTATAGAAACATCCACGTGCATATGCCCAAGTCAAAAATCACCATCTTGACCAATTGGAACCATCAAAACACCAATATGAGGTCAAATATATAAAAGTCAAACTTGGTCAATACTTCCAACTTAAATCTTACAAGATGAGAATTATTCGTCCAAACCACTCAAAAACTAAAACCGACCATACACTAAAGTCATAATACACCATATGAAACTACTTAAGACCTCAACTCACCGAACAAAATGCAAATGCTCAAAATTACCGGCTAGATCGTTACATTCTCCCCCACTTAAACATGCGTTCATCCTCGAACGTGCCAAGAGTCATTACAAAGACATCAGATTACTGTATGAACTCACCATGCACATACCCATGGATGATCCCACATCATCCCAATCCATATAATCCTGGAAGCACAACCTAACTGAAGATCCATATTTCAACTTTAGTCCATAGACCTTAGACCCCAATCTCCAACATCCAGAACTTATTATAAGGCCCGATTCTCGTATCTATGCAACAAATAAGTCTAACCAAGCCATATCAAGCCATAACCATAACCCAAGATGTAATCACATGATATACCGCATAACTCAGATACTCATAGCAATAACTTTCGACCACAATAGATGCTCAATAACAAACCTGGTGCCACTAACAAACCTTTTATCAAATAAAACCTTGTTCTAAACCTTTATGCACTGCCAAAGATGAAATAAACATGTAGAAATTCATAACCACTCATTAGATCAATAAGTTGTGGAACTCTCTCGCCCGCCAAGAGCCATAGCCTAATTCTGAGCTGACAAAGGACATCATCTCATCTCCAAACATACCTTAATCAATTCCGATAGCATTCATTCCAGGTTCAATAACCTGATCTCATCCAGTATAAGCTGCTCGACCGATATGCCACGCCAATACCACCTAGAGCCACATACCATGCAATCCGTGCACCAAACAAGCATTAACTCAAATGTAACCAAAGATGGAAGAAGAATCAAATAAGAGAACAATCCCGAAAACTCAATCGATATCACCACAAAACAGAATGCTATGAACCCATATCATAGAGGAGAAACAGAACACATGAAATAAGCAAAAAGGATCATATCCCAACATCACTTTGTTGCGATAAGTGACCCTATCCAAACACCAGTCCATATAGATTACCCATTGTGCAACTTCTCATACTCACCAAGCATGCATATAACAACAACAATCACGTGAGGCAAATGACCATAACCATGAAGAAATGGATACTATAATGTACCATCAACAGGAATACCATAACCAAGGCGCCACCAACCATTCAACACCCCAAGAGTCATCTCGCTTGAGTTCCGCCACAAGGCCCAAATAGAACCACATCATGTGTGTAAATAGTCAATAGTCTCACACCCCTCATAGCATAGAAGAGTAACACCTGGAACATATCAGCCACGAATAAGATCAACCCTAACTGAATGACACACCCCTCAACAATGACTGTTCTAAGTAAACAAATCCGACCTGAGTTTAGAATACATATCCTCATTAGACCTACTAGTGGACTCCAAATCAATTCTGGTCCCCCCACCTGAAATAGGTAGATAACCTCTGAAAAGTCCACAGTAACCTATCCATAACACATACACTCAGACATCAACTTCTTTACATACCTTCATCATCCGCAACCAAGGAACAAGCTGCCTCTGAGAACCCTCTTAATCTTCAAATCTCTATAATACAAGAATCTCCATGTTCGATCCCAACCCTACCACTCAAACAATGGACACATCCCTCATATACAATTATCTCATGAGAAATACTTTCATAATTTTTCCGTGCCACATAGAAAAATCTAAACATCAGCAGTCGATTAACCAGGTGAATAGTGTAATACAGTCAAGCATCCACAACTTGAAATACAGTGCGCCTTCTAAAATGTGTACCCTTCTTAGTTGATACTAGATAGTGTCGACATTCTTTTAAACATCTAAAACTATCCATGTGGTCTAAAACTCATGACCTTCCCTTCGAACAGAATCACAACCTCGTACATACAAAACTGAATCTCACATGTCGCACCGCATCTATCATGCCATCATACAAAAACATGAGAACCCCATTATAAACTTTGAATCGCGAGCAGGATACATACTCCATCAGCCAGAAACCTTCAACTTGACCCTATCTAGAAGAACATCACAACACACAACGCACAACACACTCCTCATACTTGTAGAAGACACACGTCTCAAGCCGTGGTCGACACCATCGAGAACTCTTTGAAACCCATTTTCACATAACCAATCCAACAAAATTAAATCCCTCTAACTCAACCAAGTCACATAGATCGCCAAACCCAATTGCATAACTACAACACACCTATAAAGCCTCACCACAATGAAATAATCGATCATTTCCATTACCGTATCGACCAAACCACTACTAATCTAACCCATTTATTCAAGTACCTCTCGACTTGCCTCCAAGTTAACACTTCTCCTTGCCAGTAATACTACGATCCTTAATCAAAGCTCACCCTAAGAGATCCTAGCACGAAACCACATTGTCTTAAGTCTCATAAGCCACCATATTCCCTATTAAGAACCCAATAGTACCACAACCGAAATGCCCACTCTGAAGAGATCTTCTGTAAATCTGAAGCTATTTCCATAACCCCTCTAATATAAGAATGTAAAATCAATAATGATACAAAATTACCACAAGTCTCGGCACCAACCAAATGCAAATCTCAGATCTTAGCCATATACAAAATGCGAGAAATCCTTAAACACCACATATGATTCCTGAACTCATTAGAACCTTCTTGAGAGTCATCTACCCTACTCTGGCCCCTAATGCACCGTCTATACGAGCCGAAAGACTTATGCCCCATTAGAACACAAACACCTAAAGAAGTAACCCCCATCTCTTAAGCAACCAACTGAATCCCTTCTCCCTGCACATGACATCCACAATGAATATCACATCCGAATCGTTCTAAGATTTCCATATGCCTATAAAGTATAGTACATTATGCACCGAGCAATTTCCTTGCTCGAGTATTTCCTCAAAATCAATCTCTTCAAGTCATAACTGATCTACAAGTATGCCTCAGTACAAAACTAATATTACACATGACCATAGAATCTGGTCGTCGATAGTAGCCTCCCCCACTTTGCTCGAATCCATAGAACACAACATCCGATAACCCACAATACCCTTACTCCATAATTGCAATCATCTCGCACTGTTATTTAACTAAATCATTCAAGAACTCATGTAGCCCTAATCATAAGATACCTCAAATCATATGCTAAGTGCATATCCATCCTCGTGACAGTCGTGCAAACTTCCTCAAGCAATCCAAACTTAAATTGCAACACATATAACCCACTAGTAGAAAGAAAACTCTCCACATAAACATCATAAGAATCACACATCCGTAGACTACCTCGCAGGAGATAACCCACCTACTTAGCCTCTAACTAGCATCTCTCTACTACCTTATCATGGTCACGACCACTATGCAATTACTTAATCTTTCCGAGGCTAAACTCGTCAACAAGACATAAGAATATACTTCATTTCATAAATGAGCAACTGAAAGATACCTAACAAACTCATAACTCAAGGTTGTTCAACACATTAAGACATAAATCAAGCATCCATAGTCATTTCACATTCCAAGATAAACTATTCTTCTCACATCCAAACCATCTAAGTGCATCCCTCGGTCACATAATACTCATCATATATCTATCCAACCACCCACTGAGCCACCATTCCCACTTCTAGAGACACTATCGGGCATATAAGTCCAAAAGCACATACTCACACAACGAAAACCATCGAGCCCAAGCTAAGTCGGAACCTGGCCTCAAGTCCTCCAAACTGGCCTATATCCACAACATCGAGAATACATCTCGCACCTTATCCATGACATCAGATACCGTCGATGCATAACTGATACCGAGTGATCACATAACATATGAGTGGATAGAAGGGGGATATACGCTTCAAGATGAATCAATGTCGCACGATAAGGAAAGAGAGATGGGAAGTTTCCTACATGCCCTACAGCCTCTCGAAGATAGGTATGGACATCATCACACCGATGCGCAAGACTCTACTAGAAACTTGCTCGTGACTCGTAGAACCTATGATCCTAGAGCTCTGATACCAACTTGTCACGACCCAAAATCCATCTAGCTATGGTGGCACCTAACCTAATCGGCTAGGTAAGCCAAACGATAGTCATCACAACTCAAATGATAATAATAAGAATCAAAAAGTGAAATAACTACATTTCTATACAATAACCTCATCGATTGGTAGTACAATTGATGAGCCACTAAGACTTAGATTTACAAAGATGCTATGAAAATAAATACAACATCTGTATGGAATATACATAAACAGACCAAGAATCTAAAACTACCAAGGACAAATGGTAGCTATGTCCGAAAAACAGGTACATCTTCAGTGCCAGCTCCCGCCATACACAGTAGCATCAGCTCTAAAATCTGCACGCAAGGTTCAAACGTGTAGTATGAGTATAATCGACCGCATGCACTCAATAAGTAATAAACCTAACCTCATGGTGAAAGCAGTGACGAGCTTGGAAGAAGGTTAGTCTCCACACCAATAATCAATAATGACACATGATATAATTATGTCAATAAAAGAGAAAAACTCGAGAGATATCATGTTCAACTAGTTCACAAGTATGGAAAATTAGACATGAGTTAGTCTAGTGAATATGTTTTAGGAAATCAAGTTGTAATCAAAGTGTCACAAACAATTAGCGAGTTGGGATGAGTGTTTGTTTTAAAAGTTAGAGTAACTTGTAAATATAATAATTCTAGTAGGAGTATTGGAGAGTATTGGGTTGCAGTCTTGTAATCAATACTTTTGTCTCATTGTTCTAGTGAAGATGAAGTTGAAAATTCTACGTAGTAAGTCGTGGTATTTGTACCTTTTGAGCCGAGTGATTTTCCACGTAAAAATTATTGTGTTTACTTTACTGCTTATTTTACTTCACGTTTGAGGAGTAAGGTAAAGAAACAAGTTCTTTAGTAATCCATAACGCACTCAAAATAACAATTAGTATCAGAGCAGGTTCTCTCATACACGACTAACACCTAGAGAGATCTTGAAGGCAAAATGAGTGCTCCACCTAGAATTAATAAAGGACAATCACTAACAAACCACCCCTGTTTAATGGAAAATATTACAGTTGGTGGAAAGCAAGAATGGAAGATTTCCTGATAACTGAAGACTATGAACAATAGACCATAGTAAACCAAGGTCCATTAACTTCTACTAAAATAAATGCTCAAAATGAAACGCATCCTAAGGACCCCTCTGAATTTGTAGTAGCGGATTTCGGGATGATGGAGAAAAATGCTAAGGCTAAGAAAATCCTTATCTGTTGACTTGATTCTGATAAGTACAACAGAGTATCAGCTTGCTCAAATGCAAAAGAGATCTGGGATGCACTCCAAACTGCTCATGAAGGAACAAACCAAGTGAAGAGCTCAATGATAGAATTACTTATGAGAAACTATGAGCTCTTCTCCATGAAGGAGTCTGAGCCCATCTAGAAGATGATGACCAGGTTTACCATAATAACTAATGAACTAAAATCACTTGGAAAGGTGTTCACTTCAGAAGAGCTGGTCAGTGAAGTTCTCCTTCCTACTTCATGGGAATCAAAAGTCACAGCCATTCAGGAAGCCAAGGAGCTGGATAAAATCTCACTTGATGAGTTGGTTGGAAACTTAAAGACTCATGAAATGAGAAAGATAGAATTGTGTAAGGAAGAACCAAAGAGGGATAAGGCCTTGTGTCACACCCCGAACTCGGGGAGCGCGACCGGCACTCAACCGAGTAAACCCAGTATGATTTACCTCTCATCATTACACATGTATGATTTACATTAACCTCTCATCATTACTCATGTATTATTTAACAAAACAACATTAATGTCATGACTTTTAAATTGAATATATTTGGCTAAATGGCCTACAATCTTTCACATGATGGGTGTGTAGCCTCATAAATACTGTGAATAAAAATACATGACAAAACTTAAATCTTTAATTACAGAACCCACAATGTACATGAAGATTCCATGACAATAGATACCTAAATACATAAAATGAACTAGACCCAAACACCCACTAGAACTGTAGCAGGCTTACCATAAGCTGAGTAGTAAAGAAGATCCCTATCAAAGATGCATATCATCCTGTAGAGCATACCTGCATCCATTAAAAGATGCAGCCCCCGGCAAAAGGGGCGTGAGTACATGTGGAATAGTACTCGTATGTAAAGTAGACAAAACAACGTATGAAAATATGGTAACGCAAATAAGAGACAACTAAATTACATCAAGAACCACGAAACGTCCCATAGAATCACATTCCAAGTCTTAGCATACTTGCATCATTCTAAACTTCTTTTAGGATCAACTGAGCCATATGAACCATATAATATAATGTAGTTGAAATAACATGTGCAAATAAGGCCAATGAAAGTGGCACCTATTGTCTGCGTTAACAATGCGTCTCACTAGACCATCTATATCCCTCTATTATTTTATACCTACACATTTCATATATCATCCTTACTGTTCACATATCATATTATACACCTATGCGTCTCATAGACCATCTATAGTGTTTATTCATACCGTATACCTATACATTTCATACATAATGTACCTATGTGTTTCGTAGACCGTCCATGGGATTCCATACATAATATACCTATGAGTTTCATAGACCGTCCATAGGGTTCCATGCACAATATACCTATGCGTTCATAGACCGTCCATATAGTTCACATATGTTACACTTATGTATTTCATAGCCCGTCCATAGGATCACATATACAATACACTTATGAATTTCATAGACCGTCCATAGGGTTCCATGCACAATATACCTATGCGTTCATAGACCGTCCATATAGTTCACATATGTTACACTTATGTATTTCATAGCCCGTCCATAGGATCACATATACAATACACTTATGAATTTCATAGACCGTCCATAGGGTTCCATGCACAATATACCTATGCGTTCATAGACCGTCCATATAGTTCACATATGTTACACTTATGTATTTCATAGCCCGTCCATAGGATCACATATACAATACACTTATGAATTTCATAGACCGTCCATAGGGTTCCATGCACAATATACCTATGCGTTCATAGACCGTCCATATAGTTCACATATGTTACACTTATGTATTTCATAGCCCGTCCATAGGATCACATATACAATACACTTATGAATTTCATAGACCGTCCATAGGGTTCCATGCACAATATACCTATGCGTTCATAGACCGTCCATATAGTTCACATATGTTACACTTATGTATTTCATAGCCCGTCCATAGGATCACATATACAATACACTTATGAATTTCATAGACCGTCCATAGGATTCCATACACAATACACCTATGCATTCATAGACCGTCCATAGGGNTAGCATACTTGCATCATTCTAAACTTCTTTTAGGATCAACTGAGCCATATGAACCATATAATATAATGTAGTTGAAATAACATGTGCAAATAAGGCCAATGAAAGTGGCACCTATTGTCTGCGTTAACAATGCGTCTCACTAGACCATCTATATCCCTCTATTATTTTATACCTACACATTTCATATATCATCCTTACTGTTCACATATCATATTATACACCTATGCGTCTCATAGACCATCTATAGTGTTTATTCATACCGTATACCTATACATTTCATACATAATGTACCTATGTGTTTCGTAGACCGTCCATGGGATTCCATACATAATATACCTATGAGTTTCATAGACCGTCCATAGGATTCCATACACAATACACCTATGCATTCATAGACCGTCCATAGGGTTCCATGCACAATATACCTATGCGTTCATAGACCGTCCATATAGTTCACATATGTTACACTTATGTATTTCATAGCCCGTCCATAGGATCACATATACAATACACTTATGCATTTCATAGACCGTCCATAGGGTTCCATACACAATATACCTATACGTTTCATAGACTGTCCATAGTGTTCCATGCACAATATACCTATGCATTTCATAGCCCATCCATAGGGTTCATAACACGTCATTTATGCACTTAACCATATATAAACTCAAAGATACATGATTAACATTACATTTAAGGTCATAAGTTCCCGGACCATTGGAACACTTCATGTTCATGCTCATCATGGAGAAACATAGCTCATTACGTTAGCATATGTATGGTGAATCAATAAGTCAATTTCAATAGCACATGGCCCAAATTCGTATTCATAAGATTTATCATCATTTAGCATAGGACATCTCCCTTTCACCTCGTTATTCACTCACTTGTCATCTTGAGGTCATTAGCTAAGTTCATGATTCTTGGGAACTTAACATCGAAGTCATTTACTCTTATTATTTTAGAAGCATACATACTATGATTGAAACCATTGGGACATACAACGCCTCATAATTCTCATTTTGGCAAACGGTCGTATTTTATGTCCATACTATAAATTACTTGTACTTGCCATGGGTGATCATAGGACATTAAGAACATTTAAAACATGTAGGAACATCATAGCCTCTACTCATGAGAAAGTAGGAGCTTATAGCACATTGGAAACTTATGTACGAATACGTTCATCTCATAACCTTTCCCACCATATATCACTTCATTAGTACATTCAAATACTTACAACATTATTATTTCATTGGCTCTCTTGGCCATACATATGATTCTTTTTTTATGGTACAATGACCATATTTCATATTCCACACTTTCATATCTTTCCTTTTATGGATCATCATCATACATATAGAATATTTCGGAAGTCATAACTTTAGGTTCATTAGTAATGATTGGCAATCGAAGCACAAGTTAAAATCATAACGAGTAACACATTATTTATTCTTGAAATACTTTTCCCCCAAAGGGAAATTCACAATTTAAACTCATGAAGATATAAGAGTTCAAAACACGTTAGAAATACTTACAAAGTATAGCATTAGTTGAAACAACCACATTTGGGCATGACTTCAGTACATAGGCTTTTAGGTAAATCTATTTTCGAAGTCAAATTGGGAACAATTGAATCAAGATTCATTTCTTAACCTTTCTGACATCATTTCATTTCATTGGCGCTATTATCCATAAGTATAACTTTCATTATCGGCATGGTGGCCACACTTTATCTCTTCACCCCACTCCTTTAACTTTCAAGCATATTTATAGATTATTAACAACAAGGCATTTCAAATCAAGACTTTAGGTACACATATGAGCAATTAAGAGTCTTAAGCACATCGAGTTTTTCTCACACAATTTGGCATAATAGCCTTCGTTTGAACTCGACTTAAAGTCGTAACATTTCTAATGCACAGCCTATACATTGAACATATTCTCAAATGATAATATAACATGATAGAAGCATTTGGGATACATATTGACCATATATCTTTCAACACATGCTTATTCAGAATAGCCAATTTTATAATGAACAACTCGGGACTTACATAAATTACATGAATACCGTGGGATTTGATTCTAAGAGAGAGGTTTAGCCAACATACCTTACTTGAGCTTTCCTTAGATTACTACAATATTCCGTAAATACTAGCAACTTCAATATATTTAGAAACATAACAAAAGTGAACCATAATTAGGAAGATATTCGTGGGTTCACCTCATTTAAGCATTTCATCAAACACTTGGTGTGCAAATTTTACTACAAGTTTCTTCTACAAGATATCCTTCACCCCACAACCAATTCAATACCAAGAGTTTACTCCTTTTAGTTAAATAGCCTCCCTACCACCCTTATGGTTATATTCATGCACAAAGAGCAACTCCCATACCTAAGAATCATACTTCCCATGACCTACCTTCAGTCCAAATCCCGAAATTTAGGGCTAGGGAGTATAACCTTACCTCTTAGATGAAGATCTTGTGATTGGCTTCCTTGATTCTTGAATATTGGGGCAAGAATGGATGATTAGCATACTAGGTCTTCTTTCTCTCTATCTAAAATACCTCTATCCTCTTTCTAAAATATCATATCTTACCTTGTAAAATGACCCTCTAAGTCCTTATATCAAAATAGGGTCGGATAAAAATAATTTCAAAAATGACCCCCGAAGTCAATTATGTGGTAGCAGAATCAATTTTGTGAATCGATTTTGTGGTAGCAGAATCAATTATGTGGGTAGCAGAATCGATTATGTGGTAGCAGAATTGGTTATGTGGGCAGAAAAGTCATTTATGCGATAACATAATCAACTATGCGATAGCATAATCAATTATGCGATAGCATAATCAACTATGCGATAGCATAATATGTTTTTTCAAAATATGCCCGTCTCTGCTCTTCTTTCTAAAATATCATATCTTACCTTGTAAAATGACCCTCTAAGTCCTTATATCAAAATAGGGTCGGATAAAAATAATTTCAAAAATGACCCCCGAAGTCAATTATGTGGTAGCAGAATCAATTTTGTGGTAGCAGAATCGATTTTGTGGTAGCAGAATCAATTATGTGGGTAGTAGAATCGATTATGTGGTAGCAGAATCGGTTATGTGGGCAGAAAAATCATTTATGCGATAACATAATCAACTATGCGATAGCATAATCAATTATGCGATAGCATAATCAACTATGCGATAGCATAATCAATTATGCAATAGCATAATATGTTTTTTCAAAATATGCCCGTCTCTGCTCCACTTTGCGATGCTTGTGCGGTCCGCGGAACCGTTCTGCGGTCGTGAAATTGACCGCAGAATCACATTCTGTCAACCTTTGGTAATTCGGTCATAACCTCTTGTAGGAGTGTCCAAATGACGAACAGTTTGAAGAGTTAGAAACCAGACTTGAAGATATTTCATTTGATAGGTTGTCCATCACATAACTCTTTATATATATGTATATATACTCGTCCAAATTTTGGTCTTATGCGTACTCATTTGGAACTTTTGGCTATCATGTAATTTCTAACTTGACTTAGACTTAGGGCTCTTCTTAAAACCACATTACTTATAATATGCCTCGTACACTTATTATCATGTCCAATTTATACCCATCATATTAATATTCCTCGTCTGCTGACAAAATAATATAATTAGCACACATCAACTTTCTTATTAGCGCTTAAGTACTTCAAAATTTTTCGGGGTGCTACACCTTGGTCCTTAAGGCATCTGAGGAAGATGAATCTGACAATGATGATCCTGAACTAGCAATGTTTTCTAAGTTCAAGAAGTTCATGTAGAACTCCAAAAATGCATCTAAAATAGAGAACAGTTGTAAGCCTAAGAAGATCGACAAAGCCACTTATGATGGGTGCTACAAGTGTAGCAAGCTAGACCACATGGTCAATGACTGCCCAATGTGGAAAATTGAGTGGAGGAAAGAACAAGCTGAAAAGGAGAAGCAGAAAACAAATGAGAGAAAAGGGTCCCAATAGAGGAAAAATCCTTTGTAAAGGATTCACTGAAGCAATGAAGCGGCCTTTCTAGCAGCGTATGAGGACAATGGAAGTGATAAAGAGGAAGAGAAGGAGGATGAGGCCATAAGTCTCTATGTTGTCATTGATAGACATCAGACAGTGGAGACAGAACCTCCAGTACAGCTTGGAATACACATTGGAAGACCTCCTTTGTTTGATGGACATCATTATGATGAATGGAAAATACGTATGGAAACGTTCCTTCAGGCAACTGATTTTGACCTCTAGGTAATTGTCAGTCATGGACCAATCATCCTTACCAAAATGAATGGTGAAGATAAAAAAATGTAACAAGAAAGAAGAGGAATATGGTGATGAAGATCGACAGACGATCCAGAAAAATGCCAAGCAAAGGACCTGCTCCACAGAAATTTGCCTAGAAATATTCTCTACAAGGTGTTCTCTTGCATCTCTTCCCATGATATATGGAGGGCCTTGGAAGCTGATTTTGGAGATGAAAATATTGAAGTGGAACTGATGGTAATTAAATAAAGCCAAACAAAAGAAGAAGTGATAGGAATGATAGCCATGAGTGATACAGAGACTGAAAAACAAATAAATCAGGTAAGTATCTCTAACTTGAAAGAAAACATTCATGTTATGTCTATAAAATAACTAATGGCCATAATTGTGACCATGATGAGTGAAATGGATAAAATGAGTGCTGGAAATGATCAGTTAATAAGCAACCTTTGATGTGCTAAACTTGATCTCAAAGAACTTGAATCTGACAAAGCTGATCTTGAAGGACAGGTCGACCTTAAGAACCAAGTTCTTGAGCTCACTTCTAAAAATGAGAAGTCACCCGATACACATGGTAAGGAAAAAATGAGTGATCTGCAAGATAAGCTTGAAAAGGAACTAAAAAGGGCTAAAGATAATCTTGGGAAGCTGAATGTAGGAATAACATTCTGTAAGAAAATCTATAAAAAGGCTAATTATAAACTATCTAGGCTAAGCAAATGGCATAGATTCTCAAATGCTTTGAATTGGCTGAATGAAAACTACAGCACTAACAAATCAGGAATTGGCTACAGAAAACTTGTTCCCAAGTTTGACCCAAAGTATGTAGGAATTTTTGATTACAAAATGTGCACTCATTGTGGAAAGGTAGGACACTTTAGAGATACTTTCCCTGCCTTAATTTATACTCAGTTTAAGAACACTTTTGGTCTTTTTAAAAATGTGAAGAAGTAAGAGGAACCAAAAGCCAATCCTCTAGTCCAAACTAAGTGGATTAAGGTTAACAAGATAACAGATATTAATCCTCTTCCCTTCTAGGCAAGAAGATATCTGATTCATCATTTTTCAAATAAAAAGGGACCCAAGCTTGTCTGGCTTCCCAAGGCTAACTTGTAATTTTTGGTACATGCTAAAGTGAGAGGGAACAATCAAGTCTAGTATCTAGATAGTGGATGCTCAATACATATGACTGGAGAAAATAAAAACTTTCTCTCACTAAGAGCATTCCAAGGAGGGAGTGTGTTATTTTGAAATGGGAAAAAGGGCCAGATAATAGGTATTGGTAAGGTAAGTAAGTCACTCTCTCATGCTATAAAAGATATGTGTTATGTAGAAGGCCTCAACCATAATCTCCTTAGCATTTCTGAAATGTGTGATAAAGGAAATGAGGTAAAATTCAATTCCAAAATCTGCGTTGTCGCTAAGCTTGATACTAATGAAGTTGTGTTAAGAGGTAAGAGATATAACAATATTTACAAGATATCCATTATGTCTCTTCCTCAGAGTGAGCACACATGATTAAGTGTAGTAGAGAATGATCAACTGTTATGGCATAGAAGACCGGGTCATGCCAGTCTTTCCAAACAAGTTAGCAACAAAGGACTTGGTCCTTGGCCTACCAAAAGTTAATTTCTCCTCAAACAAGGTATGTGATGCCTGTGTTACAGGGAAACATGTAAGTTCACATTTCAAATCTAAAAGGGTTTTCAGCACCTCCAAGCCTCTAGAACTCCTTCACATGGACCTATGTGGACCAATGAGAGTGAGGAGCAGAGGAGGCATGAGGTATGTATTTGTCATTGTAGATGACTTTTCCAGATATACATGGACTCTATTTTTGGGATCTAAAGATGAAACTTTTGATGTTTTTCTGTGTGTTTGTCAGAGTGATCCAATAAAAACTGGGCTGTAATGTGTTAAGTATAAGAACAGACCATGGAACTGAGTTTGAAAATTTTAAATTCCTTGAGTTCTGTAACACACATGGAATTGATCATAACTTCTCTACACCTAGAACTCCACAACAAAACGGTGTTGTAGAAAGAAAGAATAGATATCTAGAAGACATGGGGAGGACCGTGCTGTTTGCTAGTAGACTGCCTAAGAGCTTCTGGGCTGTGGCAGTCAATGCTTCTTGTCACTTGTTAAACAAGTGCATTACTTACCTGAGAGCATTTGGGTGCAAATATTTTATGCACAATAATGACAAAGAATCTCTAGGTAAGTTTTATGACATAAGTGATGAGGAAATCTTCTTGGGTTACTCTCCACAGAGTTAGCCTACAAAGTTTTTAATAAAAGAACTATGTATGTAAGAGAAAATATTCATGTTATTTTTGATGAATCTAACAACTTGGCTGAGAAAGGTTTGTAGGATGAATATTATGACATAAAACTCACTGGTGAAGGAGCTCCTAAGGAACCTGAACTTTAACATGAAGATAGATCTGGAGATCATAAGGAAGTAGACAGTGATCATGAGGAATAAGAAGAAGAGAAAACTACTTTGACTGCTAGCCAGACTGATGAAGCTATACCTAATGAACCTGCTTCTTTGGGTCACTCTTTAGGTGAACCATATCTGGGAATGCAGATTAGGCCATAAAAACATCATAGTTCACATCCTCTTGAGAACATCATCTCTAATCCTAATGCAGGAGTGCAAACCAGGTCATCTTTGAGAAATCTATGTGCACTCACAACATTTCTCTCACAGGTTGAACCTAAAAACATAAAGGAAGCTCTAAAGGATAGAGATTGGATTATTGTCATGCAAGAGGAGCTAAATCAGTTTAAACAAAGCAAGGTCTAGCACTAGGTACAAAAACCCAAGTACAGAACTGTCATAGGTACCAGATGGATGTTCAAAAACAAGTTAGATGAACAAGGAAATATCACAACGAACAAGGCCAGACTGGTGTTTCAAGGATACAATCAAGAAGAATGCATTGACTATGATGAGACATTTGCACCTGTAGCTAGAATGGAAGTTATAAGAATGTTAATAGCTTTTGCTTCACACATGGAGTTCACCTTATATCAGATGGATGTAAAAAGTGCATTCTTGAACGGTTATCTGAAGGAGGAAGTATTAGTTAAATGACCTCATGGGTTTGAGAGTGAAGAATTTTCTAACTATGTGTTCAAGTTAGACAAAGCGTTGTATGGACTAAAATAGGCTTCAAGAGCTTGGTATGAAAGACTCTCAAAATTCCTCTTAACCAACAACTTTGTAAGAGGAAAGGTTGACAACACAGTGTTTCTCAGGAGCAAAAGAAAGAATTCTCATTGTACAAGTATATGTGGATGACATTATCTTTGGAGCTACTAATGATGCAATGTGCAAGGAATTTGCTGAGATGATGGAAAATGAGTCTGAAATGAGCATGATAGGTGAATTGAACTTCTTTCTGGGGTTGCAAATCAAGCAAACACCTACTGGAACCATGATACATCAGCAAACATACATCAATGAGTTGCTGAAGTGATTCAACATGGACTCATCTAAGTCTATAGACACTCCCATGCATGGTGATGAGCCTCGCAAAAGCTCTATTGGTCTTAACATATCTAATATTCCATATAAGCACATTCATTATTAGATATTGGACTTAGATACAGTTCTTCTTTTTTGCACCCTAGTAGCTTGACTCCTGGGATATCCTTTGCTTGCTTCTTTCTTCCTCTGCCAGCTGATTTGGTTTTGTCAATATGTCTAGGCAAAAGATCACTTTGTCGAGTAACATTCATAAACTTTTGTTCAGTAGATTCCTCATCTAGGTCTCTTCCTGCATTTGCCAGATAATCCTCCTGCTCTTTGGGATGTTCTTGTAACACCAATTGCTTTTTTGTAGCCTTGGGGATTAAAATCTTATTCACATTCTTCTTCAACACCTGACCAATTGGTGCAACTGATCTTTTAGCAATTACTGTATTTCCAGTTTTCTCCTGTGGCACCAAAGTCTTCTACAGATGAGCTGTAGAGCTAGGTGGCATACATTGCTGCATTCCACCTTCAAATTCCTTTCTATGATGGATCATGTCTGCATTGTGAGGTTGACATGTATCAACTGGATCAGTCATCTTTGTGTTTTCCTTATTAGGGTTCACTGTAGCCAGATTAGGGTTTATTATGGGGCTTTGACTAGGGTTAGAGTTCACATTAATATTAGGGTTCTGATTTTGTTATCCTATATTGTGCTTGATCTGCTGCTTTCTTTGTACCTGACCATCAGTAACCTTTGTTGCATTCTCTTTGGACTGCACCTCAACTCACTTATCATTAATACTTTTCTCCTCTTCTCCTTGTTCCTCCTCTTCAATTTCATCATCTTCATCATTGTATGCATGAAACTCACTCTCTTCTAATTCATCCTCAACCTAATCACACCATAATCTACCCCCAATGAAGATAAGCTTTTCATTCACCTTCTCTATCTTAACAATCAGTGTTGTATCAATGGGCATCTCCTGACAGGACTGATCAGTCGTGACAAAGTTATTGCCAAAAGTTTTGTTTACCCACTGGGCAGTGGATCCTTTTTCCTTTACTTCTTCATTCCTTATTTCATTAAGATTTGCATTTGTAACTCATTTGGAAGCCCTATTCCCAATTGAAGCAGGGCTATACATAGTAGCTGCTGGATTCAATTTTCCAGTACTCTTTGGAGTAGGTTTAGGGCTTTGATTTTCATTAACTTCTTCAACCAATGCTAACTGATCATTAGCTTCCTTCTGCCCCTCTTCAACCTCTAAAATTGCAAATTTATTATTCGTTTGCACTTGTTGAACTGCCCCGTTATTTGTTGGAACTATTTCTTTTCCAGTTCCAACTTGCACCTCATCCAGTTTGGCATTCTTTACACGATTATCCCTAACCTCCTTCCATTGCTCTCCAACCTTACCCACAACTCTGCCACTACTAAGAATCATCACTGGAGCCTTGACATTACCTCTAATTTGCTTTTGTACAATTTGTTTGTCTTTATTGTTTTCCGTAAATTCAGGATGTAACCTCCAACAATCTATCTCGTTATGCCCTTGCAATTTACACTCCTTGCAGTACTTGGGTAGAAAATCATATTGCATTTTCACCCACTCCGTCCTTATCTCACTTGTAGCTTCATTCTCTATATCCATTACGTACCTTCTTCGGTAGGTCTGGTTGTAGATCAACTAGTACCTTTACTCTCGCACAACTTGGTCGAGTTTTGTTGATTGTAGCCATATGAAGATGCAACGACTTTCCCACGGCTGAACCTAATGAGAATAAACATTATTTGACAAAGTAAGTTGGTAACAAACTTGGAAACGAAATCCAAGCCGTAGCCATTGGTCTTTCTTCCCGTACTTTGAATTTAGCATCATAGATAAGCGGCCTCATTTGGTATTCATAACCATCCTTAGCTATAACATAATAAGCACTTTTCAACGTAAGATTTATGAAATCTTCCCACAATGTCAATCTAATTAAAACATACCTATCTCTCAAAAAGCCAATGTTACATTCAACTTTGACACCATATTGAACTGGAATAATTCGACATAACTCTTGAAGTTCAAGTCAACCATAGGAGAACTTACCCACAACTGCGTATTGCAGACCTTCAATGACATTCATTCGATCAAATTCTGCTTCTGTGAACTTGACAAAAGGTTGTCCATGGAAGAAAGATGCTAGTTTAAAAGGAATGGGATCACTAATAGGTTTCGCGTTAAGGTTCTGTTGCATGAGGTTATTTAATGCAACTGGTTTCAATAAGTTATTGAAATCTAGGGGCTCGGAGTTAGTATTTGTAGGGTTAGAAGATGATGCGAGATTGGTAGTAGGCTGACCAGTCAGAAAAGAAGGCTGGCCGCCGGCCTGAACGGCCATGAAAGCCCTTTCAAGAAGTCGCATGTGAGTCGCCTTTTTGTGTCGCCATATCTCTCTCACTAGGGTTGACGGCCAATTTTTTGTTCAACCTGTCCACAATCACCCATACCGCGCCAAATTTCTTCTGAGTCCGTGGAAGCCCAACAACAAAATCCATGGTGACACGCTCCCATTTCCACTCGGGAATCTCAAGTCTCTGAAGCAAACCACCCGGCCTCTGACACTCACACTTCACCTACTAACAATTTAGGCACCAAACTACATACTCCATTATGTCTTTCTTCATCCTCATCCACCAATAGTGTTGCCTTATATCCTGATAGATCTTAGCGACACCCGGATGAATGGATTACCGCGAACTGTGGGCCTCCTAGAGAATCAACTCACGCAACCCATACATATTGGGCACACATAACCGGCCCTGCATTCGTAACACACCATCATTCCCCAATAGTAACCTCATTGACATCGCCGTGTTGAACCGTGTTCTTAAGGACAAGCAAATAGGGGTAGTCATATTGACGCTCTCTGATACTTTCATATAGTGAAGACCGAGAAACCACTTAGGCGAGAACTTGACTGGGTCTGAAACATCCAATCTAACAAGCTGGTTGGCTAAAGCTTGAACATCTAATGCCAATGGGCTCTCCGCTACCAGTATATATACTAAACTACCCAAACTCTCTGCCTTTCGCCCAAGGCATTGACCACCACATTGGCCTTTCGGGATGATATAGAATGGTGATATCATATTCCTTAAGCAACTTTAACCACCTTCGATGTCTGAAGTTAAGATCTTTCTGTTTGAACAGATACTGTAGAAACCGGTGGTTAGTAAAGACCTCACAAGGGACACCGTACAAATAATGTTGTCAGATCTTCAATGCATCAACAATGGCTGCTAACTCCAAGTCATGGACTGGATAATTCTTCTTATGGATCTTCAGTTGTCAAGACGCGTATGCAATCACCCTACTGTCTTGCATCAACACACCAAGGCCAAGACGTGACACATCACAATAAACAGTATAGGATCCCGAGCCCGTAGGCAACACTAACACTAGGGCTGTAGTCAAAGTAGACTTGAGATTTTGAAAGCTCGCCTCACCACTTCGGCCTATCTGAAAAAAGCACCCTTTCGGGTCAATCTGGTCATAGGTGCAGCAATACATGAGAAGCCCTCAATAAAACGACAATAAAACCCGGCCAAACCAAGGAAACTCTGAATCTCCATAGCTGAAGATAGTCTGGGCTAACTCTGCACCGTCTAAATCTTCTTCTGATCTACCTTGATCCCCTCACTCGACCCCACATGACCCAAAAATGCCACTGAATCAAGCGAGAATTCACACTTCGAGAATTTTTCATAGAACTTCTCTCTCAAGGTCTGCAGCATGATCCTTAAGTGTAGCTCATGATCTTCTCGACTGTGAGGGTATACCAAGATGTCGTCAATAAACACAATAACAAACGAATCAAGATAAGGCAAGGATACACTGTTCATTACGTGCATAAATATTGCTGGGGCATTGGTCACTCCAAAAGACATCACAAGGAACTCGTAGTGACCATACCGAGTCCTAAAGGCAGACTTCAGAATATCCGGATCCCGAATCTTTAGCTGGTGATAACCTGACCGCAAGTCAATATTTGAGAACACTCTGGAACCATGTAGCTGATCAAATAGGATATCAATATGTAGCACTGGATACATGTTCTTCACTGTAACCTTGTTCAACTGCTGATAATTGATACACATGCACATAGAACCATCCTTCGTCTTTAAAAATAATACTGGAGCACCACGGCGACACAGTAGGCCAAATGAAGCCCTTATCAAGCAACTCTTGCAACTGTGGACCTGAGTGCATTCGTGGAGCCTGAGTGGCATGTGGAGGTGCTCCCCTCCTAAGTCTGGGGCAGTCTCTAACCATGTGGCGGATATCACCACACTCAAAGCAAGCTCTCGGTGGGCGTGGCTGCGGGGACTGGCTCTGGCCGAGTGAAGGCATCCCGTGTAGGAATTTCACTAGAAAGTGGTTGAGCAAAGTGTGCAGCCTGAGACCTTGGAACAACCGGTGCACCACTAGAAGATGGAAGTGCTGAATGAACTAGATGACTCACATAGCCTATACCATGACGGTTTGAAGTTGTAGCGTGACCACCACTGAATCCTCTCGTACCGCGAGGCCTCTTGGACTCCCTATCATCTCTATCACGGCCCCTCATACCCTCCAACATTCGTACAATCTCAACCACCTGCTGATATGGAGTATTTGTCTCCAACTCTCTAGTCATGCTGAATCTAATACCATAGTTGAGCCCCTCGATAAATCGACGGACTCACTCCCTGACTGTAGAAACCAAAGTTGGTGTATGTCTGGACAAATCACTAAATCGAATAGCATACTCCGACACTGGCTAACACCCTAGCGCAGCTGCTCAAACTCCTCACACCGTGCATCCCGAAGGGTCTGGGGAACATACTCCCTCAAGAATAACTCTAAAAATAGAGTCCATCTAAGTGAAGTTTCCTCGGCTGGGCTACCCTCCTCGTACAGTCGCCATTACAGGCCTGTCGCTCCGAATAGGTGGAAGGTAGTGAAAGCAACCTCGCTCGTATCCACAATACCCATAGTGCAACGAATATAGTGGCACTCCCCAAGAAAACTTTGTGCATCCTCTGAAGCCAAACCACTAAAAGTAGGAGGGTGATACTTCTTGAACCTCTCGAGCCTAAGCTTATCCTCCTCAGATGCTTCTGCCCTAACCACGGGCTGAACCGTAGCAACAGGTTATACCGGTATAACATCTGGGACCTGATCAACCTGGACCCGCTTCTCTGGGGTACGAGCCGCGAGAGTATGGGCTCCTCCCCCCAGCCTGAGAATTGGCTCGTGCAAGTAGAATCAACCACGCCTGAGCTAAGGTACTGAACATGCTCAAGAACTGTGCGAGGGTCTCCTAAAGCGCTAGAGTTCCGACATGTGCCTTGGGTGCTTGTCCTCCAAATTGAGCTACTGGTGGCTCCTCTGTCGCAGCTCGGTCAGGTGATCTGGCTGCACCACGTGCCCATCCTCGGTCTCTACCCCGGCCTCTCGCTACTCTAGCTGGGGGCGCGGGGGTCTGATCATCGAATCCAGCGGTGCATTTCCTCACCATCTGTGAGAGCATAGAAGGTCAAAGATTTAGTTTATTTTTTAAATCAACCAATTTGCACGATAAAGAATCAAAGAAGTAAAGTTTTCCTAACAGGCTCGTAGCCTCTCGAAGATAAGTACATATGTCTCCGTACTGTTCCACCAGACTCTACTAAACCTGCTTATGACTTGTAACACCTATGAACCTAGAGCTCTGATACAAACTTGTCAAGACCCCAATTTCCCTCCGTAGGATGTTTGTGATGCACCTACTCTTTACGACTACGTAAGCCTAACAATTAATAATAACTGAACAGATATAACTAACAAGTTATAGAAAATAACTCAATAACTGATAAAAACCTTCCGAAAATAAAATCTCACAATACCCACCCCAAAATCGGTGGAACTGAATCACAAGCTCTATAGAGTAAAACTAAAATATGTAATACATCACTGTCTGAAGGGAAAGAAGTACAACACTAGTAAAAGAAAGGAAGGTGACTCTGTGGCCTGCGGACGCTGGGCAGGCATACCTTGAAGTCTCCGTAATGCAGCTACAATGATCTCTAACAACCGGCATGAGTAGACGTAACTGGATATGCACAAAATGTACAGAAGCATAGTATGAGTACACCACAATGGTACCCAGTAAGTATGAAGCCTAACCTTAGTAGAGTAGTAACGAGGCCAGGTCAAGACACCTACTAGGATATAAATAGACAGTTTGAAAATGTAATACGGAAATGTAACGAAAAGTGAAGAAACAGCTGATACGAAACAAGATAATAGCATGAACTAGTACTGAAAATCAACAATGGAAGTAGCATTAAAGAAGCAACTAAAGGGGCTACAATGATCATGTACGGACAACAATTGCTCGAACAACAAAGAATGAAACAACAAGAAATATTCCCACCAAAACACTTTGCAACATGAAACAAACAGCAAGAATCACAACGAGGTACCGCCTCGTGTATAATGAAATCCAAACCGAGGTACCGCCTCGTATAATCAAGAATCGCAATCGAGGTACCGACTCCTATTCATATTTCTCAATTTCAATCACAATATTTGTTTCTACCGCCGCGTGAGCCTTACATTTGAAATAGATTTTGAAAATAGTTTTTCCGAAATGGCTACAAGCACTTTAGCCCACCTTATGATGTTGTGTGGCTTCACGTAGTTCCCCTACAAGAAACACACCCATAAGTCCCACCTTATACTGCCGCATGCACATTAATCCCAAGACTTATACCGCCACATGTATCATATCACAATAACAATTAGCACCACAAGGGCCCATATATCACAACTTGCTAATAATAACAACAATATCAATATTTCCACAACAATAGCTCATGTCTCCACCACAACGTATACAAGAATATCAACAACAACAATGAATGTAAAGTGCTCAATAAGATAGATGTCTTAACAATAACCAACTTCGCCTCATCGTGTTAACAACCTTCACAACTTCAACACCAAACAACTCAACAATAAGAGAAATAATGTATAACCACGATATTAGATAAGACTAACTTGCAATAAAAGAGATAACATTTAACAATAAGCTTCAAATAATGGAAATCAACAAGGAAAGGGATAACATGAACAACTACTTCAAGTAATGATAATCAATAAGGAAGGAGATAACACGAACAATAACTTCAAATAATGATAATTAACCATGAAGAGATAACATGTAACAATAAAAGAGGCAACAAGTTCAACTAAAGCATGTGAGAAATTTAGCAAGTAGGATGCAAAACAAGTACTAAACAAGTCAATTAAGGCATGTAAGGATAGACTAACACAATTAAGGATAAATTGACTATGAGAATCTAGAACATGATATGGCATTTCAATTAAAGCTTGGAAATTGTCTAAGTAACATAAACCGGTCAAATACAGCGTACAACCTATGTACCCTCTCATCACATTGCGTACACGGCTTTCACATAGCACAAAAGACACAATCAATACCAATTCCTAAGGGGTAATTTTTCTACACAAAGTTAAGCAAGACACTTACCTCGACTAGGCCAACTCAACCCTCAGAAATCACTTTTCCCTTAAAACTCGCCTCCACACGGCGCAAATCTACCCAAAATTAACTTAATATCATCAACTAATGCAAGAGGAAACAATTACAATAAATAAAGATTTGATCTTTACACTTTTCTCAAAAAGTCAACAAAAGTGAACCCGAGGCCCGCTGGGTCAAAACCCAGGTCCAATGGTAGATTCCGTCTACCTATGACCCCACGAGTTCATATATGTAATTAGTTTCAAAATTCGAGTCTAAATCGACTCTCAAACTCAATTTCTTATTTTTCAAAAACTTGACAAAGTTTCACATACTATCACTTTGATTCACATGATTTTGATGTTAAAATCCCAGATATGTTGATGGAATATGATTAGAAATAGATTAAAATCACTTAACCGAGGTTTGTAGGTGAAAATTCCCTTTTCAAATCGTCTCCTACCGAGTCTAGGGTTCAAAAATATGAGAATGAGTTCAAAAATCCCATCTCCCAGCCCTTTAACCAGTTGCACATGTCGCATTTGCGACATAGGTTCGCATTTGCGAACCCTGATAGACATAGCATACATCGCAATTACGATAAAGCCTTCGCAATTGCGAAATGTGGGAACATCGCAAAAGCGAACAATTGTTCACAATTGCGAACACTGTCCAATTCCTACTGGCTTCGCAAATGCAAAGGCGAGGTCGCATTTGCGACAACTGCCCCTCACCTTTCACCTTCGCAAATGCGAGCCTGGTGTTCGCAATTGCAACTCCAGAGCACCATATATCAATTTTCTACAGTATCAGTCCAAACCACTACAAAATATGTCTGAAACTCATCCGAGCCCTCGGGGCTCCAAACCAAACATCCAAACAAGTCTAAAAACATCATATGAACTAGCTCGCATGATCAAAACACTAAAATAACTTCTAAAACTATGAATTGAACTCTAAAATGCATGAAATTCAAGGAAATTTACAAGAATTTCTAGAATAACAACTAAACGTCTGAATCCTATCAAATCAACTCCAAACGACACTAAATTTTGCAGACAAATTCTAAATATCATAACGGACTTATTCTATGTCTAAAATCAAATTCTGAGCTAGATAGCTAAAATCAACCTACGGTCAAACTTTCAACTTTAAATTGTCAAATTTTGTCAAATCAACATAAACCAACCTACGGACTTCCAAAATCAATTCTGGGCAAGGAGGCTGCTCCTCTAAGTAGCTGCCTCAGCCAGACTACTCAACTCATAAGCATGCCACCACTGATAAGCTGCTCCTCTAAGCTGGAATGCAGTAAAGGAAACCCCACTCGACTCCGCTACACCCATAGTACGGAGAATACGGTGACACTTCTCCAGAAAACCCTGGGCATCCTCTGACGCCAATCCACTGAAGGTAGGAGGGTGGTACTTCTTATACCCCTCAAGTTTGAGCTACCCCGCCTCAGAAACTGCTGCCCTAACCTCGGGCTGAGCTGGAGCTACCGGCTGCATCGGTATAATCTCTGGAACCTAGTCGACGTGAACCCTATGGCAGGAGCAAGTGGAATTAATCCATCCTGAGCTAAGGTGCTGAACATGCTCAGAAACTGGGCAAGCGTTTCCTGGAGGGTTGGTGCAGCAACAGGTACCTTAGGTGCCTGCCCTCCAACTGGAGCTACTGGGGGATCCTCTGTAGCAGCTCGTGCGGGTGCTCTAGCTGCACCGCGTGGACATCCTCGGCCTCTACCCCGGCTCCGACCTCTCACGGCTCTAGCATGGGGCGCGGGTGCCTGGTCATCAGATCCGCATGTACGTGTCCTCACCATCTGTGAGAGAATAGAATACAGAAGTTTAGAATTGTGAAGTCAACAATTTTCGCACGACAAGTAATCAAGGAGTGTAATTTTTCCTAACAGTTCCATAGCCTCCTGAAGATAAGTACAGACGTCTCCGTACCGATCCGCGAGACTCTAATAAACTGGCTTGTGATCACGATACCTATGAACCTAGAGATCTGATACCAACTTGTCACGACCCAAACTCCCTCTGTATAACGTCGTAATGGCACCTAGTCTCTACGACTAGGTAAGCCTAACAAATTGCGGAAAATAACAAAACGAAAGTAAAACTTGGCAACTAACAGCAATGGATAACTGAATCACTAGTAACAATGCTGCTCGATATGTACAATAACCAATACTCTATAAATACACAGTCTTTCCAAAACCCGGAACATCGTAAGTCACAAGCTACAGAAGAAAAATAGCATCTCTATATACTAGAGTCTAATAAAAGAAATACAGAAAGTGTTTGATATAGAGGAGAATAGAGGGGGACTCCTAGGTCTGCGGACGCGGCAAATGTACCTTAAAATCTCCGTACAGCAGCAAGAACTCTCAGCTAATAGCGGGGCTGATAAGAAGTACCTGGATCTGCACACAAAAATATGTGCAGAAGAATAGCATGAGTACAACACAACGGTACCTAGTAAGTGCCAAGCCTAACCTCGGTCGAGTAGTGACGAGGTCAGATTAGGCCCACTGGTATATAATAAATAAAGCAGGGGAATATAACAGTATATTAAGAAACTGGAATTTAACAAAAGGAAAATACAACAAAAGTACCAGTACAACACAGGGGTAAACAACAGGGGATCTCCCAAGATACCGTCTTGTAGTCCCAAAGTAAAGAAGCAAAGAGATCTCCCGAGGTACCGCCTCATAGTCATAAAAGTAAATGTGCAGGGAGAACTCTCGAGGTACCGCCTCGTAGTCTCAAAAGTAAATATGCAGGAAAAACTCCCGAGGTACCGCCTCGTAGTCTCAAAAGTAAATGTGCAGGGAGAACTCCCGAGGTACCGCCTCGTAATCTCAAAAGTAAATATGCAGGGAGAACTCCCGAGGTACTTCCTTGTAGTCTCAAAAGTAAATGTGCAGGGAGAACTCCCGAGTACCGCCTAGTAGTCTCAAAAGTAAATATGCAGGGAGAAATCCCGACGTACCGCCTCGTAGTCTCAAAAGTAAACACACAACTCAAACTGATAAATACGACAGTTAACAAAAAGATTTCTATAGTTATACTGATAAAGAACAAGGAAAAGCAGAAAATCAACTAGGCATGCTTCACAGAGTTCAAATAAGAAGTTAAAGCACGTAGGCATGCAATATTAGACTAAACAGGATAACTACACATATTGGAATAGCTCAATTAAGAATGAAAACAGACTAATACTTATTTAAACGGTATAACTCAAATTAAAGGAAAAATAGGTTATTATTCAGTAAAATAAATCGGGTTGTACAACAAATAGCCTGTGTACGTACTCGTCACCTCACGTACACGGCGCTCACATATCACAACAGTACCAAATCCTAAGGGGATTTCTCCTACACAAGGTTAGGCAAGCCACTTACCTCGAACCAAGCCCAATCAATCGGTAACAATGCCTTTTACATGAATATCCGACTCTGAATGGCCCAAATCTAGCCAAAATCAATTACATACCATAAATACAACTATAAGAAACTAATCTAATTAATGAAATCAAAGCTAAAGAAAGAAATTAGAAAATTACCCCAAAAGGCATCCCCGGTCCCACGTCTCGGAATCGGGTAAAAGTCACAAACTATGAACACTCATTCACTCACGGGTTCACTCGTACCAAAATTATTCAAATCTGAATCAAAACTCAAAACGCATTTGAAGAAATTCCACTCTTTTTTCCCCAATTTCTCAACCAAATTCCTTAATTAGATGATGAAAATAACTATAGATTAGTGGAATATAATCATAAACGAGTTAAGAATCATTACTCCAAAGTTCTCTCTGAAAAATCCTTGAATTAACGCCTCAATACGAGCTCTCAAAGACCCAAAAATGAAAATGGGATAAAACCCTCGAACTTGGCCATTTTCTGCCGAGCGATTTCGCAGCTGCGGGCCTATAATCGCACCTGCGATGCCGCACCTGCGGAAATT
The DNA here is from genome assembly GCA_000715115.1 of Nicotiana otophora. Classification (NCBI taxonomy): domain Eukaryota; kingdom Viridiplantae; phylum Streptophyta; class Magnoliopsida; order Solanales; family Solanaceae; genus Nicotiana; species Nicotiana otophora. The sequence continues at coordinate 40,355 of AWOL01S0041027.1, read as the reverse complement.
CCATCGCAGGTGCGGACTTAACTTAAGTCCCCTGGGTCCGTATCTGCAAGAGAAGCGCCGTACCTGCGGATGCGCTCCTGCGACCAAGGAATCGCACCTGCGACCCTCACCGCTCCTGCGCACCATCCCACCGCAGAAGCGAGGCCGCTTCTGCGTAAATAGATCTGCCCCTGCGAACCCAGCCTGGGCTGCCCAAATCCGCATTTGCGATCCTCCTTCCGTACGTGCGAGTCTGCACCTGCGGTCTCCCCACCGCAGGTGCGAAAACACCAGAAACCAGAAAACTTCAGCAATTTGCATAAGTCCAAATTCAATCCGTTAAGCATCTGAAACACACCCAAGGCCTCCGGGACTTCAACCAAATATACCTACAAATCCTAAAACACCATACGAACTTAGTCGAGCCCTTAAATCACATCAAACAATAACGCTAAAAACACGAATCACCCTCTAATTCAAAATTAATGAACTTTGAAACTTCAAACTTCTAAAACTGATGCGGAAACCTATCAAACTACGTCCGATTGACCTCAAATTTTGCACACACGTCATATTCGACATTACGGACCTATTTTTCGAAATCGGAATACCACCCTGATATCAAAAAGTCCACTTCCGATCAAAATCTCCAAAAATTCGACTTTCGCCAATTCATGCCTTAATCAGCTACGGACCTCCAATTCACAGTCCGGGCATGCTCCTAAGTTGAAAATTACCCAACGGAGCTAACAGAACCGACAAAACTCCATTCCAGAGTCGTCTTCACCCAGTTCCGACTACAGTCAAAATTCTAAGACTTAAGCTTCCGTTTTATGGTCTAAGTGTCCCAAAACACTCCAAGAACACAACTAAAGCCTCCCGGCAAGTCACATGAGCAGGAAGATATACTGAAAAAGCAGAAAATAAGGGATCGGGGCTATTACTCTCAAAACGACTGGCCGGGTCGTTACATTATCCCATATGCATTGGACTTATATAATTAATTCAATTATATTAGCCCATAATATTTATTTGATTAATATATTTTGAATTTAAAATATAATCTAAGTTATTTTATTGGATTTAAAATCTAATAAATTTTGCATGCCTATAAATGCCCCTACTTCAAGATTTATCGGGTATTTACACAAGATTAGACTTGAAGTACGGATTTATTAATTTGCATACTTCCTCCAATTGGTCGAATTAAGAGTCACGCCAGTGCATATGGCAATTCATTGAATTATTGTTCCAGAAACACACTTTAACTCGTGAGTAAACCAATCTTTGTCAATTGGCTCATTTGTCCATTAACGCCAAAGTCATTTTCTTTGCATTTAAATCCTTTCACAAGTAGATAATGTATTGAGAATTACAATTCAAGTGTTTGACCAATTGCACAATCATTATATGTTGTCCACTTTACCAAGAATTATGACACGTAGAAGGATCCAAAAGAATTTCCTCTTGCCACTCCATTAAGCATTCGGAGAAGGAAAAACTTCAGCCGCCTCCCTCCTTAACGAGTCCAAATCCTTTTCCAAGACTAACTCTACGCATGAAGAAGGTGACTTAGGGTGTGAAGGGGATATTCATCCCCGCCCGAAAAACGGAGGAATAACTTAGTGCGCAAGATTTCATACGGTATAAAGAAGGACAAATCCATGGAAATATATAGAAGGAAAAATTATCAACATCATAGAGAAGGATCAATCCACAACAACATATAGAAGGATCAATTCCATAACAACATACAGAAGGATCTAATCTATAACCGCATATAGAAGAATCAAAAGGAGTATCAAATTCGCAACAACATATAGAAGGATCAGCCCGCAATAGCATATACAAGGACAAATCCATGGCAACCTATAGAAGGACAAATCCTCAACAGCATATAGAAGGATCAAATCCGTTATGAGACCAGCTTAAGATGCAAAGGGACTTAAACGTCCACCTTAAGATTGAAAAATCATAGTTACTTTTAAGGAACATATCCGCAAAGAGTCCAACTTAAGGTGCAGAGGGATTTAAATGTCCACTTTAAGATTGAAAAATTATAGTTCTTTTAAAGGACAAACCGCAAAGAGGCCAACTTAAGGTGCAAAGGGACTTAAACGTCCACCTTAAGATTGGAAAATTGGAAAGCTTCAACTTTAAGACTTGGTGGATTTGCAAATTTCAAATTGAAGACCAACAAACTTGATGATTTAACGTACTTGAAAATTTGGCGGACTTTGACATTTCAACTTGAAGTGCAGTCGACTTTAAAATTCAACTTGAAGAATTTGCAGACTTGAAGACTTCAATTTAAAGACTTAGAGGGCTTAAATAACTCAACTTGAAGATTGGCGAACTTGAGGACTTCAACTTGAATACCGATAGACTTGAAGATTAAGAGGACTCGCAGACAGACTCGAAGACTTCAACTTGAAAACTTGAAAGGCTTAAATTCTTCAACTTGAAGACCAAAAAGTTGAAGGTTTAGCGAACCCGAAAGCATAGCGAATCTCCGAACTTCAATGCAAATACTTGGTAGCCTCCTAAAAGGTTATAATCATCCCGTTGAGGACACCAATTTACCATGGAGGCTTGCCCCCTTTAAATCATATGGAATCCAAAGTTCAACAGAAGAATTACATTTCAGCCCGATTTTCAAGTGTTGATTGAATGGATTATATTCCATCATACTTCATTCAAACAATGATTGGTGCAATATGTATCTTTTGAATTCATGCGACTAAACTTAGACTGAAACTCTAAGTTGCCTACGTACCTCGGTGAAGGGGATCAAGTCATACCATAGTTCACAATGGGTGTTTGTTTTATGTCCTAAACTTTTTTCTAGGCCGCCTCTTTCGAGGTTTTCAACCTAGCGGAATTTATTTTTGGGGCTGTGTACAATTTATACTCCTGCAGGTCAGGACTAACATGTAGTTTATACTCTTGCGTTAAGGAGCATAGTGACTTGTAATTTAAGCTCGTATTTTGAGGAGATTTGCAACTTGAAGGTTTTGCTCGAATTTGAAGAGCTTTATGACATGCAGTTTTGGCTTGTTCGTCTAGGAGCGTTGTAATTTGAAGATTTAGCTTACAATTCTAAATGCTTTGCAACTTTAAGACTTTCTCAATTTTGAAGAGATTTGCAACTTGAAGTTCTCGAATTTGAAGAGCTTCGTGACTTGAAGATTTAGCTCAAAGTTGAAGAGTTTTGCAACTGGAACACTTTGCTCGAATTTGAAGAGCTTCGTGACTTGAAGATTTAGCTCAAAGTTGAAGAGTTTTGCAACTGGAACACTTTGCTCGAATTTGAAGAGCTTCGTGACTTGAAGATTTAGCTCAAAGTTGAAGAGTTTTGCAACTGGAACACTTTGCTCGAATTTGAAGAGCTTCGTGACTTGAAGATTTAGCTCAAAGTTGAAGAGTTTTGCAACTGGAACACTTTGCTCGAATTTGAAGAGCTTCGTGACTTGAAGATTTAGCTCAAAGTTGAAGAGTTTTGCAACTGGAACACTTTGCTCGAATTTGAAGAGCTTCGTGACTTGAAGATTTAGCTCAAAGTTGAAGAGTTTTGCAACTGGAACACTTTGCTCGAATTTGAAGAGCTTCGTGACTTGAAGATTTAGCTCAAAGTTGAAGAGTTTTGCAACTGGAACACTTTGCTCGAATTTGAAGAGCTTCGTGACTTGAAGATTTAGCTCAAAGTTGAAGAGTTTTGCAACTGGAACACTTTGCTCGAATTTGAAGAGCTTCGTGACTTGAAGATTTAGCTCAAAGTTGAAGAGTTTTGCAACTGGAACACTTTGCTCGAATTTGAAGAGCTTCGTGACTTGAAGATTTAGCTCAAAGTTGAAGAGTTTTGCAACTGGAACACTTTGCTCGAATTTGAAGAGCTTCGTGACTTGAAGATTTAGCTCAAAGTTGAAGAGTTTTGCAACTGGAACACTTTGCTCGAATTTGAAGAGCTTCGTGACTTGAAGATTTAGCTCAAAGTTGAAGAGTTTTGCAACTGGAACACTTTGCTCGAATTTGAAGATTTTGCCGAATTTGAAGATCTTTACGTCTTGAAGTTTGGCTCGAATTTGAAAAACTTTGCAATTTGAAGTCCTTACTCGACTTTGAAGAGATTTCGACTTGAGTCTTTACTCGTATTTGAAGAGCTTTGCGACTTGAACACTTTTCCCAAATTTGAAGAGCTTTACAACTTGAATACCTTGCTCGAATTTGAAGAACTTTACGCCTTAAAAGTTTAGATCAAAATTGGAGAGTTTCATGGCATACAATATATACTCATGTACCATGAAGCATTATAACTTACAGTTTAGGCTCGTGCGTTGAGGAGCGTTATAACTTGCAGTTTAGGCTCATGCGTTAAGGATCATAGTGACATGCATAGACTCCTCGATTTCATTTTCAACTGAAAACTTGCCCCCATCCTCGCCTTCTTGTTCTTCTTCTTCATCATAAGGCTCAAAGACAGGTAGCCCTTGGTCTGTACTTATGACCATATTTAGTTCCATATCATGAGCACGAGTTGCTAGTTCATCAAGTGTTTTGGGATTTATGCCTTGTAAGATATAGCGAAGACCCCAATGCATGCCTTGAATTCACATTTCGATGCCAGATATTTCTCTAAGGCGGTCTTTGCAGTTGAGGCTTAAGCTCCTCCAGCAGTTAATGAAGCTAATAACTAGCTCATCCTTTCATTGATGAGCGTTTGTAAGTTTGATCGTGCTTATGATGCGTCTTGTGCTATAGAAACAATTGAGAAACTCCTGCTCTAAGTGCTCCCAACTATCGATGGATCCAGGTTCGAGATATGTGTACCAATCGAATGCATTTCCTTTGAGAGATCGAACAAACTGTTTGACAAGATAATCACCATATATTCCAGCATTGTTACAAGTTTCAACAAAGTGCGCTACATGTTATTTCGGATTTCCCTTGTCGTCGAATTGTTACAACTTAGGAGGTTGATAACCATCATACATCTTTAAGCTATCAATTCTTTGTGTATACGGCTTTGCATATGTGAGATATAATTTGGATGCCGACTCAGGCTTATCTTTGATAGCCTCCGTGATGAAGTCTTTCAATTTCTAAATGGGAATTAGACCTTCATCAGAGACTTGGATCTCCTTGGTTGTCGTTGCTTGCTTTTCAGAAGAGTCCCATTTATCTTGTAACCTTTGAAGATTTAAAGGTGTTTATATGGATTCTCCTTCTACTATGTTATCCAACTTATTTGTTAACTTGAAAAGTTTAGCATCTTGATCTTGCACGCGCTTTGACAAGACTTCAACTGCTTTCGTCAAATTTGCGAGTTGTTCTTCTACGGTAGAAACTTCAATAATCATTGCTTGCATGATGTCCGTAGGGGATGAAGAATGAAATAGGTCATTATTGGGATAGAGCTTGGAGGTCGCATTAATGGAGACTAAAGTAGATCCAGTGCTCAAGTTATCATCATAAGCTTGCATGAAAGATTTCTCGGACTTAGGTAAACTAAGTTGTGCAAGAACCTTTTCGATCCTTTTGTCGATGTCGTTCCCTTGTTGTGTCATGCTTGTAGAGGATATTGCTCCTTTTGAATATGAAGATCCAAAAATAGGGGTTGACACGGACGACACTTGGAGTGTTTGTTGTCCTAAAGAACTTGCTTTGCTCCTTGTAACTGGCCCAAAGCTTCCGAAGGTAACATCAAGGATGCTTTCTGCGTCAGCATAAAACTTGGAGTTAACAGTTTTCACGACCCAAACTGATGGGCTGCGACGGGCATCAAATGCCTTACCCAACTGAGTACCAACGTAACGTATTTTTTTTTATCATGCCATCATGGATAAATTCGCCAGAAGGGCCGTCATGATATAACCAGAATAAACCTTAGAGAATACTCGATATATGATGACCCAACATGTAATACAAATTTATACACGTGGCATCCGAGCCTATAAGACCAAAATGATCACTCGTACACTGAATATAGGCTGACAAGGTCATACAATTTTTCTTATATATGACATCTGTCTACAAGCCTCTAAGAGTACATAAACGTCATAAAGTCCGGGATAGGGCCCTGCCATACCAATAAATACATGGTCAAAGCATACTGACCAAATAGGTAACTTCGGAGCAAGTGGAGTGTACCAACACCTTCCGCTGAGCTGATAGCCTACTAGGAGGACTGTCAACCTATCTATCGGGACCTGCGAGCATGAAATGCAGCGTCCCCAGGCAAAAGGGGAGTCAGTACAAATACAGTACCGAGTATGTAAGGCATGAAAAACAGTATATAAAAGACATTAAAGAAACATGGAGTAAAGAACTCAACCTGTAAGTCTGAATAGCTCTGTGAATCATGAAACATTTATAATGTCATGCATATGCGTATGAATGTCACATCATGCATAGGTATGTACTTACATAACATCATTAAGCCTCTGAGGGCATCCCATCATATCATCTCAGCCTCTATGGGTGAAATCATCATCATAGACCAACTAATCAGGTGGTGGTGCGTATATAACGCCATAACCTTTCCTCATACCCCATATACATATAATATATGCGTATATAACGTCATCTGGTCATGAGTCAATGTACATGTATAAATGAATGCAATGCATAAGGAAGTAAGTTAATAAAATCTCTCGGCATGTAATAAGACCCATGAACAGACGATATGATAGTAGGGCATATGAGGAATCAAGAACATAGGCTACCTTAGCACTTCTAGAAATATAATCATTTGTGAAAGTTGCGTGCTTGCTCGTTTCGTTGCATCATATGGATCATGCCAGAAGGAAAGAAGGGATAGCCTTAACATACCTCAAGTCGTCAATGCAACTCAACAACAAGCTTATGACAACTAGCGCGCCAACCCTATAACAAAGAAATATGTGTACAACTTAGATGGCGGTGGTATATCACGTATCTCAAATGATAACTCGATTCTAAAATAAAACGGGCAGTATTTTCCCTACTTTCACTGCTCCCTCAAGACTACTATAGGCGAGATACAATCACAATACAATCAGCAACTCAAAAATAACCCAACTACAATTCGAGACCTTCAATACAATAAAATCCCCAAATATACTATTACACACCCAATCAATAAGTTATCAATTAACCTGAAATTGCAACGACGAGCGACCAACCTACTACCTGTCTCTTATACACATCTATTACACACCCAATCAATAAGTTATCAATTAACCTGAAATTGCAACGACGAGCGACCAACCTACTACCATACTATATGTGGCATTTCCCCACGCTCTTCATCCTTCAAAACTCCATAAATCTGCAGCACAATAGGCCAACACAAGTGGACTACAAAACAATCCACTAAAAGTGAAATAAATCGAACTCACTGCTTTCGATCACCGTCCCGTAAGTTCTAAATATTAGGAAATAAATTTATCAACCTTCTTTGATATATAAAAGCTTAAATATAGAAAGTAGAAATTTCCCTAACTATGAATTACCTTCCAAAACTCAAACTACAAAGAAAAAGAGAGACGATATAGCGATACTTACATCGTATGGATCGTTCTGCTCTCATGGCTGAGAAGTCATCAAGCTTAATCAACCCGGCTGACTTCTATTTAATTGCTCTTCTTGCATCCCCATCTTCTTCCCAATTATGATCATTAGCTATGAAGTTGTTTAGCAAAAGTTGAATTTCACTGTATGGCCTCGCCATGCAACTACCCCCACAAGCTGAATCCAGATTCATCTTTGATGCCTCGTCTAGCCCATCAACAAAAGTGTGACCCAATACCTCATCAGTCTGACAATGATGCTGGCAGTCTCTGAGTAGCTTCTTGTATCTTTCCCAAGCTTGACGAAGTGTCTCGCCATCCCGTTGTTGGAACCCAAGAATTTGGCTCCTCGGCGATTTTGTCTTCTTAGTAGGGAAAAACTTGATTAGGAATTTCCTTGCTAAATCATCCCATGTGTGGATTGAGTTTGCGGGCTCCTTTTGCAACCATTCCTTAGCTTCCCTCAACAGTGAAAAGGGAAATAATGTCAGCCTAACATAGTCCTTGGAAACGTTCGGATAATTGTAAGTGTACGTAATTTCCAAGAAGTTCTGACTGTGCCTCTGCGGGTCTTCATGAGATAGACCCACATATTGTCCTGTGGATTGAATCAGCTGTACCATGTACTGTTTGAGTTCAAAATGCCCCGTGATGTCAGGCTTCATGATAGCCTGAGTCATATTAGCAAGATTGGGCCTTGCGGCTTCTATCACCGAACGCTCTTCATTACCTGCCATCTCTATTGGTTGTGGTTGAACTACGATGTCCAACTCCCTTTCTATTCTCGTTCTAGCTTCGACTTCCTTTCTCAATCTATGAAGTGTTTGTTCAATTTCTGGATCAAAAGGAAGTAGGTTGTTTGCACTTCTACTCCTCCGCATTCAAGAGAAGAGCCTACGTTAACACAAACAAGGCAAACTAAAAATTAAAACTTGAACAAATAAGTAATAAAAGCTTAACTCAGTCAAGTAGCTAATTTCTAGGTCCCCGGCAACGGCGCCAAAAACTTGTTGGGACCAAACACACACTCACGCAAGTATACGTGGTAGTCAAGTAATAGAGTAATGAGTAGAGTATCGTTCCCACGAAGACCTATGATTAACTTTCGACTGATGCTAACTCAAATGCCTTATTGATTCAAAAGATTTCTCACAAAATAGATAATTTTCTGAATTACTACCTGAAGACTATCAAGTAATGAAATACTAGGAATCAACCACAACACTTAAATAGTTTTGAATAACAATCAATAGGATATAATATTCCAGGGTCACGGGGTTATCTAACAATCATGTTGCATTCTTAGTTTAAAATAACTAATTGATTTATCTGGATTGTTGATTGAAAGGGTTGATATTACTCATAAAACTCTATCAAGTTCTTACTCGCCTATTCAAGCTAACTTAATGCCTATATGTCTATGGAATTAAGATTAACAAGAACGCATTTACAATTCCTGTATTGCAACCGAGAAAGGAAATTAGGTATATTTCTATCCTAATTGTGAATCCGTTCCCCGATGTCCGGGTTCAAAAACTTGATCTATTTAATTCTATATGCAATCTAGAATTCTCACTTTCGAGTTCAACTCTAGATTCGTAGATAGTAATTCACTGTTAGCTACTCAATAAATTAATTAAAAACAGAATTAAATAAGCAACCCGATATGATAAAATCAACTTTGTCAAATTAAACTTCAAACAGCAACATTCATGTATCGCCCATGACCCTAGAATGATAGGGTTCTTAGCCACTCATGTTCATGCAATCATCAAATAATTCACCAGAGTGCATAAGAATCAATAAAAGAAGGAAAAATAAGAACTCAAGATGAATTCTGTGGTTCCCCAGCTTTGTCGTGGCTTTTTTCCCCTTCCCAATATGTTCGATGACCTAAAGGAGGCGTTTCTAGCTTATATATTGCGTATAAAAGTCGTGGGCCAAAGTTCTCCTATTCCTAGTCCAAATCGGCTTCAGGGATTGATACTAAGGTGGATGCGACGCATCCACCTCGTCCTCCATTTCTCAGCTTCACATGCGAGGGTGGATGCGACGCATCCACCTCGTCCTCTACTTCTCAGTTTTGCATGCGAGGGTGGATGCGACGCATCCAACCCTTGTTCCTCCATCTCAGCTTTGCCCAGGTGCGGATGCTATG
>AWOL01S0041027.1:1804-19693 GCA_000715115.1 Nicotiana otophora | reverse complement strand
ATATATATATATATATATATATATATGTATCAACTACGCTCACTGTGGGGGTACAGACTACGGAGGGCTCCTTCAGCCCAAGCGCTATAATAGCCAGATCCATGCATAAATAAATAAATATAACTATCACTCAGAATCTCCAGTCTCTCGGGCTTTCAATGACATGGAGAATCAACCCGACCTAATGATATGAAGAATTAATGAATGACAACAGAGACTGATATATGATATGTAAGTGATAGATGTGACTGAGTACAAAATTATAAATTTAAACAAATAGTTCAACAACAATACGAACCATGTGGGTCCCAAAATATATCGGCGCATAGCCAAATCATGATCTTTAATATGAGACTCAGCTCAATTTCTCTAATACGTGGAGGATGTGCGGCTAATGTCATTTATTTAATTATGCAACTCCACGGAATCAATTAAGTCACAATTCCTATGATGCACGCTCACACGCCGATCACCTAGCGTGTGCGTCATCTCCAAATAATTCATACAATATGTAATTTAGGGATTCATACCCTCAGAAACAAGTTTAGAAGTGTTACTTACCTCAACCTTCATGATCTGAAAATACTACAATGCTACAATTGATTAGAATGTCCAAATATTACCCACAATTCAATACCTACTATTAGATATCCCAACTACATCTAAATAAATACGAAAAGATTCATAAATATCCATGTAGGTTTCACAATTCGGCAACAAGCCTTCAACCATCACAAATTATCCAATAGGCTCACCCATTAGCCTATTCAATTCCATTCTTATCATTTAATACTCATTTGGAGTCATTAACAGTACTATGTTAATTACCCAACATCATTAATTCACTATTCATTGTCTTCTTCAACAAAACCCCATGTTCAAGAACACACATTTCAAGAACTAGTGTTGTATCTTGTCCAAATGGTGATTCCCTATTCAATTAGTTCATCAATTAAGTTATCAAGTCTACTAGAATCATTAGAAACTCAAAACAATTCCTTTTATATCGATTCATCACTATTCATCTTCTTCTTTGCCCAAAATATCATTTTCAAGACCCTCCATTAGGGTTCATACAATATCCCTTTACAACTTCAAATAAAACTTATAAACATGCTACCCATACTCCAATATGACATATATATGAAGCTCAAGTGAAGGGATTACCTCTTGGTAGAAAAATTTAACTTTTCCTCTTTGTGGTGTTCTTGAAGATTCAACCCATTTTCTATGGATTTGATCCATAATAATATTAGTGTTATCACTAAATGATGTTATATAATCATCTTTGTACCAAAATAACTTACTTTGAAGTGTGTCCAAGGTGGAAGATCTCCTCCCTCTCTCTAGAAATCCATTCCAAGATGAAGAACTAACACATTCACTCTCTAAAATGCTCTTACCTCTCTCTAAAACTCTCACAAAAACACCCCAAAATAAGCCCAAGGGCTATTTATCACAATGGGGTTGGGTTATGAAAATATAAAAAATCACCCTCCGAACTCAGGTCTGCGGTGGCATAATGGACCGTACAATTGGTATGCGGATCGCATAATGCACCACAAATATGATGCCCGGAATGATTCTGCGGTCGCAGAATTGGCCGGAGAATTATATTCTGCCAGCCTATAGTAATTTGGTCATACCTTCTTGTAGGAGTGTTCAAATGACAAACGATTTGAAGCGTTAGAAACTAGACTCGAAGAGCTTTGGTTTGATAGGTCATACATTACATAACTCCTTATATATATGTAGATATGCTCGTCTAAAGTTTGGTCTTGTGCGTACCCACTTGAAACTTTAGTCTATCATGAAATTTTCAACTTGACTTACCCTTAGTGCTCTTCTTAGACCATAAATCATTCTTAATGTACCTCATACATATATTATCATGATCAATTGATGTCATTCAAATTATCAGTCTTGTTCATACCCGAATTAATATAATTAGCACCCGCCAATCTTCTCAATGGTCTTAAAACTCTTCGAAATTTTCCGGGGTGTTACATTCTCCCCCACTTAAGAACATCCATACTCGAATATTTTGCAAGTCATTATTAGGAATATAATTATCCTCCTTTCACTCTAACCATCATTCTTAATCATTCCTGACTTCATATGGGTCTTTGATATTCATCCAAAATTTTGACTTCCTTAAGGCCCCAAAATTTGGCTAACTCTCTAAATTCTTAATATTTTCGACAGAGTATCCCCTGCAATTAAGACTATCCCAAAACTTCAACCTGTCCAGAACAAGCCCCCACACGGGCACCAATTTCAACATAATTTAACAACTAAATATCTTTATATAATATGATATCTAGGCCACACACGACCGCACATATATGCTCAATGTACAACAACAAACTATTTAGGACCCGCACGACCACACATACATCATCAACGTATAACAATAAAATATCTAAGTCTCACATGACTGTGCATATACCAAAATCAAATAATTCTTTTATTATTTTAAACAGTTGCATATCTATACCTCTCTCACTACAACACCGGTTACCCTATATTCCAATACATATTACTACCATACATATTTGTATTCTCTCTTTATTATGTGTACTCCAAGTCACGCGTGAAAGAGCATTTCTTACCTATATTAAAATTCTATTTCTTCCATTCGAATACTTTCTCATAAATATAAAATTACTTCTAAGCATTGTTTCTACTCATAGGACCCTTGATTCTCTAGTTGCCAACTCCTTCCATAATACTCTTTTATTCCATCCAAATACCATAAAGATATTTGTCTTACTTAGATCCATTCACGTGGGTGATTTATGCCTCCACTTACAGTTGTTACTTTTGAGTTTCCTTTAGATCTCTAATTGCTTGATACGGTTGCTAACAATTCCTCTATATGATAAATGTTCAATCCACTTCCTCCCCTTTCATTGCACAAGTTTTCATTCATTCTCGAGAATCACTGTACATATTTCTATTTTCTTAACCTTAACCAATTCATAGATACCACCATGTCCTTTGTGATATTTATCTTCCATAGATTCATATTATATTTGTTATTATGCCTACCATAGGATTATTACCATGTATCATAGGCTTCCAACTCCCAAGTGACAATTTTTTCTAACCCTGTGCTTCTTACTAGAGCACATTATTTTGGTTTGCAAAATTATTTCATATTTGGAAATACACATAATATAACCTTTTCTTGTCTCATTTCATGCCAAACCAATATAGCTCAAGCCACAATTGTGCAATCCGTGTACCCAAAATGGAAAATGTCTCAAAGAAGAGAACCATATTGCAAGTTTAACAAGCACCACCAGAACTGCAATGTTACAAGCTCATCATATATAGTAGAACCAAGACACACGAATCTAACAACGGTAACCAGCTCTTCTAGAGCTCACATTAACATCAACCACACGGATAACTCACGTGCTATAGTATCAATATCTGGACCTGTACAGACAACTCACGTGCCAATAACATAAATGTCTGCACGGATAACTTACGTGCCAATAACATAAATGTCCGCACGGATAACTCACGTGCTAATAATATCAATCGCCCAACATGGTCACATGCCTTTAGTCCAAGCATATAATGCAGGAGAAATCAAATAAGTACACGTGTATATGATAAATGAAATAAAATTCACATGCTCCTGGACTGGTATAAATAACACGCCATAGAGTAGGCATGTGCAAAGTGTGCTATCATAACTCAAATTGGCAAGTTAACGCAGAAATAGTAACTACCCAATTTATTCAGGGAATTAGCCTCTTTGTAACCTCAAGTGTAGCCCAGATAGTTCTCGACAAAGGTACAAATACGAGAAACGTTATAACTTTACGCTTACCATTCAACTCTAGGCATATCTTTGCCTAAGCATTCTTTCGAGTATGAATACTTGCCCCGATAATTAATGCAATTAGTGCCTCCACTGAGTTTAAATAAAATACTCACATCAAACAGGCTGCAACCCTGAAACAATTTGCTTCTGAGAACTCCATGGTCCCCAAATACATAGAACACATAAACTACCTTAACTGATCACAACTCCAGCACTCGAATGACTATCACGTCCTTCATGTACGATCATCCCACTAGGAATACTTCCATAAATTTTTCGTGCCACATAGCAATAATTTGAATATCAACTAGGTGAGTACCGCAATACCAATGAACATCTCTAAGTCAAAACACAATGCGCATTCTGAAATGTGCACCCTTCTCAGGAATTACCGAGCAGTTATAACATTTAGCTAAATATCTGAAACTGACTATGTTGTTAAAAATTTGGGACCTTCCCTTCAAGATTGAATGACCACCTTCAACACACCGCATCTATCATGCAATCATGTGAGAAGCATGGGAATCTCATTATCACCTCTGAGTCATCAGCAAATTACATACTCGGTTAGTTACAAACCTTCCATTTGCTATCATCCAGGAGGAAATCATAATACACAACATGTCCCCCACACAGGTCGAAGATATCTGGTTCGAGCCATGGTAGAAAATATCAAGAACATTTTGAAATCCATTTGCACATAACCAAGCTATCAGAACTGAATTCCTCTAACTCGACCAAGCCATGCAGGTCACCATCCTAAGAATATTTCCACTAAAACAACCGTAGAGCCTCACCACTTCATAGGTACCCAAAGAACCGATCATACCAACTTACTATCCAGTCGTCCTATTTTCTCTGAGCTTCTTCTAAATTACCCTCAAGTTGACACTTCTCCTTGTCAGAACACTACGATCCTTACTCAAAGCTTACTACAAGACATCCTAACATAAAAGCACACCGCCCTAAGGCCTATAAATCATTGTATTCTTCTTAAGAACCCCCATAACTACTACAACCGAAACGCCCACTCTGAAAATACCTTATGTAAATTTAAAATTGTTCTTTTACCTTTCTTATACTGGAATGTAGAATCCATAGTCATACATAATTATCGCACGTCCCGACACTATTAAACGTAAATCTCAGATTCTATCCATTCACAAATTCGGAAAAATTATCGATTGCTATATATAAATCTCGAACCCATTAGAACCTTATCGGGAGTCACCCACTTTGCTCAAATCTAAATTGTACCTCCCAAATGGGACAAATGACACATGCCTCATTAGCACAACAACACTCAAAGAAGTAACACGGCGTTAACACCACCGACCGAATTCATATTTCATGCGAGCTACATTCTTCGCAATTAAAAACTTAATCATTCCATGATTTCTTTTTTCATATTTTCATAAGTACATTACATCCCTTATTTAGGAAATTTCCTTACTCGAGTCATCCTTGATCTCAGCCTATGCAGTCATAACTAATCCACAAGTATGCCTCGGACCAAGACTAAAATTTAATATATAACCGTGATATTGAATTGTCAATAGCAGGATCCCCCACTTGGCTCAAAGCCATAAATTAAAACACTCAATAACTCACAATTCAAGATCGTACGTCAAATTAAGACATAAATCAAGTACTAATAACAAACTCTTGAGTCACAAGTAAACTTTATTCGTCACATTCAACCCATCTGAACACATCCCGTAATCACATCATACTTATCATATAGCCATTCAACCGCTCACGAGCCATAAATTCCACTCATAGGGATACTACCGGACATATGAGTCCAAATGTACAAGTTCACACAACTGAAACTACCGAGCTTAAGTTGTGGTCTAACCCTGGCCTCAAGTCCTCCAGACTGGCCCATCACCAAAGCGCATAATACTCATCTTGAACCTCGTTCATGGAATCACAAGCCAACGATACACAGGTGATACTGAGCGCTCACATGCACACACGAATGCATGGAATGAATTCAAAGAGTTATGTTTCAAGTTGAATCAATTCTGCACGATAGAATACAAGAAAGTGAAATTCTCCTAAGGGTTCGACAGCCTCTCGAAGATAAGTACAGACGTCTCCATACCGATCCGCAAGACTCTACTAAACCTGCTCATGAGTCGTGAGACCTATGTAACCTAGGATCTGATAACAACTTGTCACGATCCAAAATCTTACCTGTCGTGATGGCACCTATCTCAATACTAGGAAAGCCGACAATCTTAATAAACCATCATAGCTTTTAACTTTGAAAACATAAAATTTAAATTCAGCGGAAGAAATCTCACAAATACATATATAAATACTCCCAAAACTAGGTATCACTGAGTACATGGGCATCTAAATGAATACAAGGTCTGACTGAAAAAATAACTGTCTAAAAATATAGAACAGTAAAATAACTAAAAAGAAAGCGAGTCAAAGTATGTGGACGCCAAGCAGCTACCTTGATAATCTCCACAAAATAAATTTAGAAATCTAGAAACCGCCGTATCCGGGAGAACCTGGATCTGCACACGAGCTGCAGAGTGTAGTAAGAGTACAACCAACTCAATATGTAAAAAGACTAACCTTTGGGCTGAAAGTAGTGACGAGCTTAACAGGTATAATCCAGTATAGAAATAACAATACAGATATGTAGGCTTGCTTTCAAGTTCAACAGTTACTCTCAGTACAAATAAAATAGATCAATTCTGAACAATATGAGGAACATGACATCTCTGTGACTACATGCCAATGTACATACTGTATGCGATGCACCTTAGTGAAACTCTGTGTACTCACAATCTAAAATACTCAATCACTCAGTACTGTATATGGCCAATCCAGCCCACAAAAGATCCATCAAACATATATATGTATATCCATCAACTAACAGTCAGTCACTCAGTACTGTATATGGCCAATCCAGCCCACAAAAGATCCATCAAACATATATATGTATATCCATCAACTAACAGTCAGTCACTCAGTACTGTATAAGGCCAATCCAGCCCAGTGGAAGATCCATCCTCGAATATCAATGATTCAGACAAGATCCATGTCCAGAAAAAATTCATCCCTCAATATAAATGCTTCGGACAAGATCCATGCCCACGGAAAATCCATCCCTCAATATATATATCTATGGCAAGATCCATGCCAAGGGAAGATACAACCCATATATATATATGAACTACGCTCACTGTGGGGGTGCAGACTCCGGAGAGACTTTTTGAGCCCAAGCGCTATAATAGCCAGATCCAGGCATAAATAAATAAACATAACTACCACTCAGAATCTCCAGTCTCTCGGGATATCAATGACATGAAGAATCAACCTGACCTGATGATATGAAGTATTAATGAATGATAACAGAGGCTAAGATATGATATGCAAGTGATAGATATGACTGGGTACAAAATTGTAAATTAAAACAAATAGTTCAATAACAGTACGACCCATGTGGGTCCCAAAATATATCGGCGCATAGCCAAATCATGATCTTTAATATGAGTCTCAACTCAATTTCTCTAACACGTGGAGGATGTTCGGATAATGTCATTTATTTAATTATGTAACTCCACGGAATCAATTAAGTCACAATTCGACTTAATTCCTGTGATGCACGCTCACACGCCTGTCACATAGCGTGTGTGTCATCTCCAAACAATTCATACAACATGTAATTCAGGGATTTGTACCCTCAGAACCAAGTTTAGAAGTGTTACTTACCTCAACCTTCAAGCTCCGAAAATACTACAATGCTCCAATTGATTAAAATGTCCAACTATCACCCACAATTCAATACCTACCATTAGATATCCCAACTACATCAAAATAAAAATGAAAAGATTCATAAATATCCATGTAGGTTTCACAATTCGGCAACAAGCCTTCAACCATCACAAATTATCCGATGGGCTCACCCATTAGCCTATTAAATTCCATTCTTATCATTTAATACTCATTTGGAGTCATTAACAATACTATGTTAATTACCCAACATCATTAAGTCACTATTCATTGTCTTCTCCAACAACATCCTATGTTCAAGAACACCCATTTCAAGAACTAGTATTGTATCTTGTCCAAATGGTGATTCCCTATTCAATTTGTTCATCAATTAAGTTATCAAGTCTATTGGTATCATTAGAAATTCAAAACAATTTCTTTTATATCGATTCATCACTATTCATCTTCTTCTTTGCCCAAAATATTATTTTCAAGACCCTCCATTAGGGTTCATACTTTATCTCATTACAACTTCAAATAAAACTCATAAACATGCTACTCATACTCCCATATGACATATATATGAAGCTCAAGTGAAGGGATTACCACTTGGTGGAAGAATCTAACTTTTCCTCTTTTTGATGTTCTTGAAGATTCAACCCATTTTCTATGAATTTGATCCATAATAATTTTAGTGTTATCACTAAATGATGTTTTATAATCATCTTTGTACCAAAATAACTTACCTTAAAGTGTATCCATGATGGAAGAGCTCCTCATTCTCTCTAGAAATCTATTCCAAGATGAAGGACCCGTTTGGCCATAGATTTTGCCAAAATAAACTTGTGTTTTATTTGGCAAACACATGTTTGGCCATAGATTTTGCCTACATTTTGGCCAAATTCCAAATCCCCAAACCAGCTCAATAGCTGGTTTTGAGCCAAAATATCACTGTTATATTTTTTAAACATTGCCTAAAACTTTTGTATTTTACAAAAGAGCCCACAATTTATTATTTTGTAACGATGTTGCTTCGTCTTCACGGTCATCTGATAGTGTATCATGTGATTTATTATAAAAATGATAATTTTGTATCAAATTTATTTATATTCAGGACTATGGTTTGCGATAATATAATGAACATTATTGATAATGGCATTGTTGGGTATTTGTGATAGTTTTTAGAACTTATGGGTATAAGTCATGTTTCATGTTTTTTCAAACCAAACTTCACCCAAAACATATGTCCAAACACATTTTCATCTTCAAACCAAATTTCACCCAAATCAAATTTTTCAGAATAAATTTGGGAATCTATGGCCAAACGCTAGCTTACGAATTAACACATTCTCTTTCTAAAGTGCTCTTATCTCTCTCTAAAACCCTTAGAAAAATACTCCAAAATAAGCCCCAAAGACTATTTATCAAAATTGGGTCAGGTTATGAAAATAAAAAAATTAACCCTCCAAACTCAGGTCTGCGGTCGCATAATGGACCGCACAATTGGTATGCGGGTCGTATAATGCACCTCAAAACTGATGCCCAGAAATGGGCTTCACTGGACAGGTCTACGATCATTTTGCGGTCGCATAACCACTTCCGCGGCCCGCTGAATGATTATGCGGTCGCAGAATTGGCCGTAGAATTACATTCTGCCAGCCTATAGTAATTTGGTCATAACTTCTTGTAGGAGTTTCCAAATGACGAACGGTTTGAAGCGTTAGAAACTAGACTCGAAGAGATTTAATTTGATAGGTCACACATCACATAACTCCTTATATATATATGTATAAATGTTTGTCTAAAGTTTGATCTTGTGCGTACCCACTTGAAACTTTAGTCTATCATGAAATTTTCAACTTGACTTAGCCTTAGTGCTCTTCTTAGACCATAAACCATTCTTAATGCACCTCATACACATATTATCATGACCAATTGATATCATTCAAATTATCAGTCTTGTTCATACCCAAATTAAGCACCCGTCAATCTTCTCAATGGTCTTAAAACTCTTCGAAATTTTCCGGGATGTTACATGTGGTCTCCAGTAAGGTTCTTGATGCAGGATACACTTTCATATACTAAGCATCCACTATTTGATCATTTTGTGTTTTTCCTACTAAAATTATTTAATTCCCTCATCTCCAACTATGAAAAGAGAAGATGAAGACGCTAAAAGGTCACATTTTATTAACCAACTCATGTTAAATATTACTGGAG
Organism: Nicotiana otophora; assembly: GCA_000715115.1. NCBI lineage: Eukaryota > Viridiplantae > Streptophyta > Magnoliopsida > Solanales > Solanaceae > Nicotiana > Nicotiana otophora. The sequence continues at coordinate 9,900 of AWOL01S0041027.1, read as the reverse complement.
AACAAAAAAAAGGTTCTAACAGTATATACAGAAATTTTTAATGAATCTTTAACGCAATCTCGTCATTGTAAAGTAGAAATCTACATATCACAACTGATGTTTTATTGCGCTACCTTCGGTTTAATTTAATTTTGTCACTACAGGTATCTACCACCCTCTACTTCTTTTTTGCCGGTTGATACTTATGAAGAGGGTTTGAAAACTACAGAAACAATGAAGAGGAGAAAAGGGAGCAGTTTAATGGGATATATTTCGCTCTCACGGATTTCTTATTTGGTCATTTTCACCGTTATTATTTGTATTACAGAGAGAGACAAAATGAAGAATGATCCCCTCAACTTCAATGTACTCAAAATTGTCTTTGAAGTCGTCAGGTAAATCCCTAACATATTTTTCTTCCTTTCTGTACAACCTCTAGATTTTAATTTCGGAATTAAACAAACATAATTTTAATGATATTTTCGACTTTTTCTTCTTTCACTAGAGGTTTTTAAACATCAATTTTCCTTCACCAACTAGCAGAGTTGTGATGAAATGGTAAGTACTCTTTCATATTTAATCACAAGTATCGAGTTCAAGCCCCAAGTTACCATTATTAGGGAGTGTTTTACCCTCCAATATGGGACTTTCCGGCGCGAATTGGATTTAATTAGGTCCTAATACAAGTATCGGAAATTGATCAAAACCCAAAAAAAAATATATTAATTTCCCCCCACACTTTCTTTTTTCACAGGAGGAAATTGTTCGAAGCAGATATATGGACCATAATTGCACTAGGAATATTCTTGAATGTAGGCACTCCATAATTTTATGAGGAGGATTACTCCTAACTTAATTCGTTACCTAAGTTATCGAATATCAACCCTGTACTTATATTCTTTTTAATTGGAACAACAATTTAAAGCAGTAGATTCTTGAATATATAAGAATAAGATTATTATGAGTAAAATGCTTATTTTGTTTCTAACTCATGTATCTAGTGATAATGATAATCTTGCAGTGCATATGGGAATGTTGGGTTGTCAGTCGGCTATAGTTGTGCAAAGCAACTAAAACCAGATGGCCATTGCAAGGATGCAATGTTTGGATTTGTTGGAAAGTGGAGTAATATGGGAAAGTTAATTCTGATTATTGTCATGTTTTTTGGAAGGCTGAAGAAGTACAATAAAAATGGTGGCAAAGCTTGGAAACTAATATGACATCTTATGATTACTTTAGCTATTATCGGAAAACAACTTTTTCCGGCCACCTCTTTAATTTCTTTTGCCTTTTCATTTCTTACATAGTATTGTAGTGTAAAACTAGTTAAGTTAATTAGGTATACGTAAAGCTATGCACCCAATGGTATGGCTTAATGATCAACAATAGTGGATCTAGAATTTTTAAGTCCTGAGTGTTGAACAATTATTTATCTGAAAATTAGTATTAAGGCCGGATGCTCAAGTAATATATTTTTAAGAATTACTAACTTTTTTATATAAATAATAGTTCATGACTCCAAAAATTATGGGTGTTTGAGCATTCATAACCATCAACATACACTGATGATCAATGAAGCAAGTTGAGAATCTTGAGATTTAGGTTCAAATCCTAACATATCTATGATGATAAGAGGTAATAGCTATCCATGAAATTAATCGAGATGGGTACAAGCTGGTCCAAATACTACAGTCATAAAAAAATATGTAAATTTATATGGCATCCGGTTAAACGTTTCATTAACATCTGTTAGTTTCTTTACAACACCAAATTAATGTGAGCTGCGATAACAAATTAAATAACTGGCTATAGTAGCTCATTCTGTTAACCTAAAGGATAATTAAAGTAAATATCTTGTTTATAACTAATTAATTAAATATAAATATATAGATAGTGTAAAATTATTTTAGCTATGAATCTATTTATCAAATCTTTGAAAATATTAGTGTCACGATCCAAAATCCCGCCACAAGCGTCGTGATGGCACCTAGTCTCTAAGACTAGGTAAACCGATTACAATTACATTTCAAGCCATTTTTTATATATATAATCACAAATATAACCTCCCAATACTGGTAGTACTGAGTCACGAACTCTAACTGAATACATAGAATGATCACGAGTACCGAATATACAGTACCATTTGATTAAACATTAACAGTACAATGAAATGAAAAGACTCCAAGGGACTGCGACGACCAAGCAGATCTACCTTGAATCCTTACGATCCTACTCTAACTATGTCCGAGTCCGATACCTCCAATACCCGGCTCTGCACAAAAATGTGCAGAAGTATAGTAAGAGTACACCACGGTCGGTACCCAGTAAGTATCAAGACTAACAAGGGAGAACTTAAACTCATAAATATTTCACCACAAGGATCTCGTCCTTATATAACTTCCACCGTGGCTTGTATCCCGGTTTATATATTTCACAGCATATATAAAATGCGAGGATCTCGTACTCAACTCTGAATTATAAGTATTTTGCACATTGTGCCAACTGAAATTTCAATTTCCTTTCTTTCTTCTTTTCAATTAATTTCGTAAATATTTTTCATAACACATAATTAACCCTCATACCGGTAGGGCATATAATTCATAAAATTGGAATCAATTATTCTGAAACACATCAAACTCACTGTAATGAATAATAAAAGTTACTTTTGGACTCATAGTCCTCAATGGTGCCCAAAAATAAAAATGACAGACAAGGGCTGACATCTTCAAATCTCCCAACATGGATAAACATATAAGTGGGTCACAAAATTACGAATCTCATCCATAAGAGGAGCATAATAGGAGGACTCACCTCAATATTCAGATCCGAATCAAATTAAGAGAAAATATCCTTTTTATAACAAAGGATCATACCTGTAACGGCACCATCTGGTGTATCTGCCTCAGCCAAATCATAGATTTTATATCAATGGGTCGGTCCTCAACCTCTTAGGCGCCCTCTACCCGTCTGTCCTCCACCCCTAACTGGTTGTGTACGTGGAGTAGTTACTGCATTAGGGTCCATAGCCTGAGTGTTCTGATAAAATCCACGCCTTCCAAGTCTGGGACAATCTCTCATAATGTGACTAGTGTCACCACACTCATAACATCCCTTCTGAGGTCGTGGTTGCTCATACTGAGTCTATACTAGATTACTGGAATAACCATAATACGAATCACATACCGGTGGTGCATTGTAAGAACTTACTGGAGCACTCCGAGTAATCTGATGTGCTGACTGAGCTGGCCGACTGCTCGAGCCTTCGCTATAATGGGTCCTATCTAAAGAGTAAAATCCACTAAACCCTCTAGATGTTAGAGACCTTTCACTAATAGAAATTAGGCAAAAACCGACCAAGGTCGACCGACCAACATTGATCGGTCAAAAACTCGGCCAAAACCCCGACCAAAGTTGGTCAGTATTTTAAAATATTTAATTTTTTAAATTTTGTTTATGAAACCGACAAACTTTGGTCGGTTTGCTTTGGTGCAAAAATGCGAGAAACTATTTTTGAGTTCCGCAAAATTTAGTTTTCAATAAACCGACCAACTTTGGTCGATTTTTCAATTAAAATAAATAAAATTTATTATTAAAAACACTGACCAACATTGATTGGTTAATTCGGCCGGTCATTTAAAAAAATCGACCAAATTTGGTCGGTAATTTTATTTTTTAATAAAACTGACCAACTTTGGTCGGTTATTTTCATGCGAAAATACAATTAAAGAGTATAAATCAAATAAAAGACACTCTTAAAACAAAATGCACCAATGGTCTAGTAGTAGAATAGTATTCTGCCACAGTACAAACCCCGGTTCGATTCCTAGATGGTGGATATTTTGATTACATAATTAAAATACCGACCAACTTTGGTCGGTTTTTATTGCAATATTTATTTTTTGAATTTAATTGACCAAGTCGTTAATTACCGACCAACTTTGGTCGGTATACCTTTCCGACCCCTAAAATACCGTCCACACGTAAATGGTCGCATTTTGGATGGTTATTGGCTATTACCGACCAACATTGATCGGTTTTTACCAGATTTCTAGTAGTGTTTTGTCCTCCTCAGACTCCCTTTCCTCGCCTAAAATACCCTCAATCTTTCTTTTAATCTCCACTATTTGTTGAAATGGAGTATCCGTTTGAAACTCTCGAGCCATGTATTTTTTAATTTCTTAATCGAGCCCCTCAATGAATCTGCGGACCCGTTCTCTGACTGTAGGAACCAAGATAGGTGCATGACGGGCTAACTCACTGAACCTGATAGCGCATTCTGACACTATCATAGTGTCCTGGTGTAACCGTTCAAACTTTGTGCGCCACGCATCTCGGAGAGTCTAGAGAACAAACTCTTTTAAGAACATTTCCAAAAATTGAGCCCAAGTTGGTGGTGTTGCATCGGCTGGTCTACCTTCTTCATAGATTTTCCACTGATACGCTGCGCCTGACAGTTGAAATATAGTAAAGGAAACTCCGCTCACTTCCACAATACCCATGGTGCGGAGAATACAGTGACAATTTTCTAGAAATCCTTGGGCATCCTTCGTAGTTGTGCAACTGAAAGTAGGTGGGCTATACCTCTTAAACCTTTCTAGTCTCTTTTGTTCTTCTTAAGATGCCTCTGGCCTGACCTCGGGCCGAACCAGAATAACAGGTTGTACCAATACTACACCCGGAACCTGACCAACGTGAACCCACTACTCAGGAGTTGTGGTAGGCACCTGAGCTACTCCCCCAATCCGCGAAATATTTGATGCAACAGAAATCAATCCCGCCTGAGTTAATGTACCAAACATACTCAGGAATTGTGCCATAGTCTCCTGATGTCCGGAGGTAACAACAAGTGCTTCTGTTACCTATCCCCCAGCAGGAGCTACTGGCGGCTCCTCAACTACTGCTCAGACAGGTGCTCCAGTCGCAACACGTGCCCTTCTTCAAACCTCTACCTCGGCCTCTACCTCAGCCCCGACCTCTTGTAGCCCTATATGTATGTGTGGATGCCTGCAAAGCTAACCCGGTAGCACGTGTCCTCGCCATCTGTGAGAGAATAGAGATACAAAGGCTCAAATTCAAAATTCAACAAATTCCGCAAGACAGGAATGAAAGAAGTGAAAATTTCCTAACAGTTATGTAGCCTCTCGAAGATAAGTACAGACATCTCTGTACCGATCCGCAAGACTCTACTAGAATGGTTCGTGACTCGTAGAACCTATGAACCTAGAGCTCTGATACCAACTTGTCACGACCTAAAATCCCACCACATGCGTCGTTATGGCACCTAGTCTCTAAGACTAGGTAAGCCGATTACAATTATATTTCAAGCCATTTTTATATATAAACCAAATGCGAAACTAATCACAAATATAACAACCTCCCAAGACTGGTAGTACTGAGACATGAACTCTAACTGAATACATAGAATGATCACTAGGACCGAATATACAATACCGTTTGATTAAAAATTAACAGACTCCAAGGGACTACGACGACCAAGAAGATCTACTTTGAATCCTTGTGATCCCACTCTAACTATGTCCGAGTCTGATACCTCCAATACCTGGCTCTGCACAAAAATATGTAAAAGTGTAGTATGAGTACACCACAGTCGGTACCCAGTAAGTATCAAGACTAACCTCAGTGGAGTAGAGACGAGGTAGAGTCAAGACACTCACTAGTCTATTAACCTGTGCAATATAGTATACAAAATAATAGAAAACAAATAACAATAAGGGCAACATAAAACAACCAGTGATGTGCACAGTAAGACAATAAAATAACCATTAATATCGCTCAACAATTGATAAATACAATTACACCCAGTAAAATCAAGTTCTTCAATTAAATATCTTTCACACATAATTCTTACGAATAAAACTCATTTTCAAATATAATTTCCTCAAATAAACATCTTTCGAATATAAAATTCTTTCAATAAATCTCTTCTAATATAATTTTATCAAATAAATATATTTCAAATACAATTCTTTCATATAATTATTTTTGAAAACAAATCCTTTCAAATAAATATTTTGAATATAATTCTTTCATTTAAAAAGGTCACCATGTGACACCTCATTTCATAGTCATAAAAATACGGGTCTCAGTCCATTTTCATATTTTTCGTAAACATGGGTCTCAACCCATTTTTTATATTCTCCCGCACTTCGTGCCCATAATCAAATTATATTATATCCCCGGCATCTCGTGCCCTCATTTCATATCACAGCTACACGAACAATTTACGTGCCAAATATCATTATCATTTAATCACAGCACCTTGTTCCCACATTTCATATAACAACTGCACGGATATTTCACGTGCTAATATCCTCATTATTTACTCGCGGCACCTCCTTCCCACATTTCATTTTATAATCCGCCTGGCAATAGCCACAGGCTCCTAATTTCAACATATATCTTATTATTATCAATTTACCAACAACAAGACAAATTGCACAAGGCATAAAAATAAATACAAGAAAATCACAACATTGCATGAAAATCACCAACACCACAACTACACATCATCACATATCGTCCCTGACAATAGCCACCATATCGCTCCTTTTACCACTCTTATCGCTCATATAGCCACCCTTATAGCTCTGCTCAGACAATATCAATAGCCAACATTATCGCTCATATTGTGACCCTTATCGCTCCTATAGCCACCCTTATCGCTCCACCCAAATAATATTCCAACAAATACAACAACAGTAAAATGCCACCCTTATCTCCCCAAAATACTAACTCACACAACACAACAATTTACACGGAAAATTGTCACGACAACATAGCAAAATTAATTCATATCACAATTTGCCCATTGGCCACAACCAAATTTTAAAGATATAACAAAATCTATTAATTTCACAACAAATAACCCAAGGCTCCACACACAATATATATATATATATATATATATATATATATATATATATATATATATAACCTCAAAACAATCAACAGAGATAGAAATATAATCAACATAGGGCACACCTTCATTAATCCAAATTTAGATAATTATATTAACACCTCTTCTTAAGTTCATTTAATTAATTATTTACAGAGAAAAAATACATAATGAAATTAAATTTCAAGAAATATTAACCATCAAACTCACGGAATTCACATAAATATACAAGTAATAATTTCATCAAATTGTCATATAAAAATAAATTCAATAAATGTGATTTGAGGTGTGGCAAACAGATGATTAAATATATGCCAACAATTATCTAATTTACTACTCAATGTGCCCAAGACTTTTAACTCAAGTTTAGCACATATAATCTTGAGTACGTACTCGTCACCTCGCGTACACGGCTTTTCACATTTCACGAATGGCACACAAGACTCGATGCCTAAGGGGTAATTCTCCCACTCGAAGTTAGGCAAGACACTTACCTTTTTGAAGTTATGTCGATATTCCAAAAATCGCCTTCTTGTTTGAATTGACCTCCCGACCGCTCATATCTATCCAAATAAATTGTATAACTTCATTAAAATTCATCAGAAATAATTCAGGATAATAATACGTCGACTTAAAAATTTATTCCAAAAAGTCAACAAAGGTCAACGCGGGGCTCGCCTCTCAGAACCCGACATAATTATTACGAAATCCGAACACTCATTTCGATACGAGTTCAACCATACCAATTTTATGAAATTCTAATAACAACTCGACCTACAATCTTGATTTTCTCCATTTAAATCTGAATTAAATGATAAATATAATTATGGATTCATGAAGTATAAACATTTTAGGATATAGAACACTTACCCAAGTCAATGTCGTGAAGAACTCCTCCAAAATCGCCCAAAAACCGAGCTCCAATATCTCTATCGAAAATGACAAAGTGACTGATTTTTGGTCCTTATGTTGCTGCCCAGTTTCGCACCTGCGGGCACTGTCCATGCTTCCGAGTAAGGCTGGCAAGTGGGCCGGTCCAGGCCCGGGACCGCGGGCCAAATGGCTAAACGGGCCAGGACCGTTTGGTCCGGTTTTAGCGGGCCTGGTCCGGTCTTGTGGGCCGGTCCTTTAATTTGGGCCCGCCAGGCCCGGGACCGTTTGGCCCGCCAGAGCCCCGGACCGGACCGGGACCGGCCCGGTC
>AWOL01S0041025.1:0-12612 GCA_000715115.1 Nicotiana otophora | reverse complement strand
TTTGAGCTTACATCAATTGACTTAAGACGACTCGTACGTACGAAAACATGGGTTGTAACAGTGGAGGCAGTGCAGAATTGTCCTAGATCGTCATCGGCTGTGGAGATCCATAGTTTTCTTAGTTTCGCGGGGTATTACCATCGCTTTGTAGAGGGATTCTCATCTATTGCAGCACCTATGACTAGGCTGAACCAGAAGGGTGCTCCGTTCAGGTGGACAAAGGAGTGTGAGGAGAGCTTTCAGAAACTTAGGACGACTTTGACTACAGTCCCAGTATTAGTATTGCCTACAGGTTCGAGGTCTTAGGAGGGGTGCAACTCCACAGTCTTCTCAGCCACCATGTGCTCCATCGGGTCCTCAGGTTATGATTCCAGCACCAGCAACCGCCCCACCTGCTCAGCCGGCCCGAGGTGGAGGTCGTGTAGAGGCAGCTACTTCCGAATCTGTCATTATAGGTATTGTTCCAGTCTTTCATAGAGATGCATCGGTATTATTTGACTCAGGCTCGACATATTCCTATATGTTCTCTTATTTTGCCCCGTATTTAGGCGTATCTCGGGGTTCCCCTTTTTATGTGTCTACTCATGTGGGATATTCTCTTATTGTGGACCACGTGTATCGGTCGTGTTTGATTGCTCTTAATGGTTTTTGGACCAGAGCTTATTTATTATTGCTAAGTATGGTAGACTTTGATGTTATTTTGGGCATGGACTGGTTGTTACCCCATTATGCTATTCTTGATTGTCAGGCAAAAACCGTGACACTGGCTATGCCAGGATTACTGCGATTAGATTGGAGAGGTACCTTAGAGTATACTCCCTGCAAAGTTATTTCATTTCTTAAAGCATAACGAATGGTGTGACGCGTATCTAGCTAATGTGAGAGATGTCATTATTGATACCCCTACTGTTGAGTCAGTCCCAGTAGTGAGGGACTTTCCAGATGTGTTTCCAGCTGATCTTCCGGGCATGCCACCCGACGGAGATATTTATTTTCGCATTAGTTTGTTGCCGGGCACTCAGCCCATGTTTGTTTCTCCATATCGTGTGGCTCCTCTTGAGTTGAAGGAGCAGTTACAGGAGTTGCTTGATAAGGGCTTCATTTGGCCCAGTGTGTCACCTTGGGAAGCTCCTATCGTATTTGTGAAGAAGAAGGATGGTTCTATACGGATGTGCATTGACTACCGCCAGTTGAACAAAGTCATAGTGAAGAACATGTATCCATTACCTCGTATTGATGACTTATTTAATCAGTTACAGGGTGCTAGAGTGTTTTCCAAGATTGACTTGTGTTCAGGCTATCATCAGTAAAAGATTCGGGAGCCAGATATCCCAGAGACTGCTTTCAGTACTCGGTATGGTCACTACGAGTTCCTTGTGATGTCTTTTGGGCTGACCAATGCCCTAGCAACATTTATGCACTTGAAGCATAGTGTGTTCCGACCTTATCTAGACTCATTAATCATTGGGTTTATTGATGACATTCTGGTGTACTCCCGAACTCGGGAGGATCATGAGGAGCACCTTAGGACTGTGCTTCAGACCATGAGAGAAAAGAAGTTATATGCAAAAATTTTAATGTGTGAGTTTTGGCTAGGCTCAGTGGAATTCTTGGGTCTTGTAGTATGGAGTGGTAGGATCAAGGTAGATTCGAAGAATGTGGAGGCAGTGCAGAATTGGCCTAGACCGTCATCGGCTGTGGAGATCCGTAGTTTTCCTAGTTTCGTGGGGTATTACCGTCACTTTGTAGAGGGATTCTCATCTATTGCAGCACCTATGACTAGGCTGAACCAGAAGGGTGCTCTGTTCAGGTGGACAAAGGAGTGTGAGGAAAGCTTTCAGAAGCTCACGACGACTTTGACTACAGTCCCAGTATTAGTATTTCCTACAGGTTCGGGGTCTTACACTGTAAATTATAATGCGTCGCGATTTGGTCTTGGTGCGGTGTTGATGCAGGAAGGTAGGGTTATTGCCTACGCATCCAGACAGCTGAAGGTGCATGAGAAGAACTATATTGTCCACGACCTTGAATTAGCAGCTACTGTTCATGCCTTGAAAATTTGGCGACACTATTTGTACTGTGTTCCATGTGAGATTTCCAGTGATCATCTGAGTTCGCAGCATCTATTCAGATAGAAGGATCTTCACTTGCGTCAGTGGAGGTGGTTGGAGCTACTTAAGGACTATGATATCACCATTTTGTACCAATCGGAGAAGGCCATTGTGGTGGACGATGCTTTGAGTCCCCGGGCAGAGAGTTTGGGGAGTTTAGCATAACTTCCAGCAGCACAGAGACCCTAAGCATTAGATGTTTAGGCCTCAGCTAGCTAGTTTGTGAGATTGGATATTTCTGAGCCGAGTTGAGTGTTGTCTTAGGTGGTCTCTCGGTCTTCTCTTTGTGATCGCATCAGGGAGCGTCAGTATAATGACCCCCAACGTCTTGTCCTTAAGGACACGGTGATGCTAAGGAGGTCATTATTGGGGATGATAGCGTATTGAGGATGTATGGTAGGCTATGTGTGCCTAATGTAGATGGTTTGTGTGAGTTGATTCTTTAGGAGGCTCATAGCTCGCGGTACTATATTCATCCGGGTGCTACGAAGATGTATCAGGACTTGAGGCAGCATTACTAGCGGAGGAGGATGAAGAAGGACATAGTGGAGTATGTGGCTTGGTGCTAGCAAGTGAAGTATGAGCATCAGTGACCGGGTGGGTTGCTTCAGAAGTTAGAGATTCCGGAGTGGAAATGGGAGCGGATCACTATGAATTTCGTTGTTGGACTCCCACGGACTCAGCAGAGGATTGATACAGCTTGGGTGATTGTGGATAGGCTAACCAAGTTAGCTCAATTCATTCTTGTGATGACTACTTATTCTTCCTAGCAGCTGGTTCGAATTTACATCCGTGAGATCATCAGGCTTCATGGTGTGCCGGTATCGATCATCTCTAACCGAGGTACGCAGTTTACATCACAGTTATGGAGGGCTGTACAGCAGGAGCTGGGTACTTGGGTTGAGTTAAGCACAACATTTCACCCTCGGACAGATGGACAGTCCGAGCGCACTATTCAAGTACCTGAGGATATGCTCCGCCCTTGTGTGATAGATTTTGGGGGTGCTTGGGATCCGTTTTTTCCACTTGCGGAGTTTGCCAACAATAACAGTTATCAGTCGAGCATTCAGATGGCACCGTATGAGTCTATATATATGGTAGGCGGTGTCGGTCTCTAGTGGGTTGGTTCGAGCCGGGCGAGGCTAGATTATTGGGTATAGACTTGCTTCAGGATGCCCTGGATAAGGTAAAGGTGATTTAGGATCGACTTCGCACAGCCCAGTCCATACAGAAGAGTTATGCAGACCAGAAGGTTCCTGATGTTGTATTCATGGTTGGAGAGTGAGTCTTGCTCTGGGTTTTGCCTTTGAAGGGTGTTATGAGGTTCGGGAAGAAGGGCAAGCTGAGCCCAAGGTACATTGCCCTTTTGAGGTGTTGCGGCGTGTTGGGGAGGTTTCCTATGAGATTGCTTTACCTCCCATCCTAGCAGGAGTTCATCCGGTATTCCACGTTTCTATGCTCCGGAAATATCACAGTGATCCGACGCATGTATTGGATTTCAGCTCAGTCTAGTTGGACAAGGATCTCTCTTATGTTGAGGAGCCAGTGGCTATTTTGGACAGGCAGGTTCAAAAACGGAGGTCAAAGAACATTACTTCTGTGAAGTGTCAGTGGATGGGTCAGCCGGTCGAGGAGGCGACATGGGAGATCGAGCATGTTATGCACAGCCGTTATCCTCATCGTTTCACAACTTCAGGTATGTCTTTATACTCGTTTGAGGACGAACGATTGTTTTTAGAGGGGAAAGATGTAACGAGCCGGTCATTTTGAAAGTTATAGCCCTTATCCCCTTTTAACTTCTTCTCCCATATCCTTTTCTACTATTGTGACTTGCCAGGAGGTTTCGTTTTGGTTTTTGGAGTGTTTTGGGACACTTGGTCCCTAAATGGAGGTTTATGCCTTGGGATTTGGACTGTAATCGAAACTTTGTGAATACGACTCCAGAATAGAGTTACATCTGTCCCGTTAGCTCCGTTGGGTGGTTTTGGACTTAGGGGCATGTGCAGATAGTGTTTTGGAGGTTTGTAGCTCATTTAGGCTTGAAATGGCGAAAGTCGAAGTTTTGGAGATTTTGACTGGTAGTGGAATTTTTTTATATCGGGGTTGGTTTCAAATTCCGGAAATTGGAGTAGGTTCGTACCCCTAGTAGCCCCGGCCTCTACCCCTGGTAGTGGTTGCAACCTGGGGCTCCGACTCCTGAGCAGTTATGGATGTCGTACATGTCCTCACCCTCTATTAGAGAATAAGTGAATAATGATTCAAACTCAGCGATAGAACACAGTCGCTAATAGAGAAAGAAAGAAAGTGAAATTTCCTAAAGCCTTATAGCATCTAGAAGATAAGTACATACGTATCCAGACCGATCCTCAAGTCTCTACTAAGCTTGCTCGTGGCTCTCGAGACTTAGGCAACCTAGGCAAGCCAATATTAGCTAAAACGTTAATCAATTTAGCAATATAAAAGCAAAACATTAAGAAATTAAGACTAAAACACTTTGTAATATAATAATCTGAAAGCAACAGTGTCTAGTCTAATCTCAAAAACTGGTGTCACAAGTACATTAAGTCTATGAACGCTGTTCAATTCTACCTCTAGTCTCCTGATAAAACGGGTCCGAACAATCTCCGCTACTAACCATAGGGGATAACTATGGGATCTACACAAGAAGTGAAAAAATGTAGTACAATTACAACAAATCCCATGTACTTTGTAAATGCCGACCCTAACCTCGACGAAATAGTTACGAGGCTATAACAGGACTATCACTATGAACCTGTACGGAAATGAGTCGAAAAACAATAATGAAATAGGGAACAACTAATTAATATGATAACCGAAATAAGAAATACATAACGGAGGGCTCCATAATATCATCACTACACAGTTTCACAACACAATACCGGAAACCAACAACAAAAATAACCATAATATAACTTCCCCATTATAGCGTGCAACCCCATCAACTTATATAATACTAATACCATTGTAGCATGCAACCCGATCCATATATCTATATAATAACGTTGCGGCCTGCAAATCGATCTACATATATATAATACCATTGCAACATACAACCCGATCCATATATATGTATAATGCCATTGCAGCATGTGACGACCCAAACTGATGGGCCGCGACGGGCACCCGGTACCTTACTCAACCGAGTACCAACATAACGTATCTTTTCGTATCATACTATCATATATAGCTAAGCCGGAGAGGCTGCCATGAGATAAGTAGAATACAACATGAAATGCCAACTTTTACATAAGACATACAGGCCTATAAGGCCAAAATAACCACTCGTACACTGAACATATGCCGACAAGGCCATACAATCTTTTACATACATGGAATCTGTCTACAATACCCTAAGAATACATATTTTTCATAAACGTCGGGACATAGCCCCGCCATACCAAACAATACACGTCTAAATCATACTGACCAAACAAGCAATTTCGGAGCAAATGGAGCGCACCAACACCTTTCGCTGAGCTGATAGCTTACTTGGAGGGCTCATAACATATCAATCGGGACATGTGGGCATGAAACGCAACATCCACTGGCAAAAGGGACATCAGTACAAATAACGTATCGAGTATGTAAAGAATGAAAATCAGTAAATAATAGACATAATAAAAACACGGAGTAAAAAACTCAACATGTAAATCTGAATAACTCTGTGAATCATTGATATTTACAATGCCATGCATATGCGTATAAATGTCATACCATGCATAGGTATATGCATTCGTAACAGCATCAAGCCTATGAGGGCATCATATCATATCATCTCGGCCACTGTGGGTAAATCATCAACGTATACCAGCTGATTAGGTGGTGGTGCGTATATAACGCCGTAACCTTTTTCATTTCCCATATACATATATATATATATATATATCATATCATCTCGGCCACTGTGGGCAAATCATCAACGTATACCAGCTGATTAGGTGGTGGTGCGTATATAACGCCGTAACCTTTTTCATTTCCCATATATATATATATGTATATACAAATATATACGCATATATAACGCCATCTCGTCATGGGTCAATGTGCATGTATAAATGCAAGAAATGCATATGAAACATGTTAATAAGATTTCTCGAAATGTCATAAAACACATACGCGTGTCGGATAAACTTTATCAAATACGTATTTTTTGAGACCCACGAACAGAAGATATAATAATCATAATTTACATGGGGAATCAAGAATATAGACACCCCTAGTATTTCTATGGATAAAGTCATTTGTGGAAGTTATGCATTTGCTCGTTTCGTTCGTGTCGTATAGATCATGCCAAAAAGAAAGAAGGGATAGCCTTAACATACCTGAACCGATTCTCTTAACAATCCCTTTAACACCGTCTGTTGCGACAAAACACGTAACGGCGGATCGAAGTAGGGAAAAAATCTGTATGATGTTCTTGAGAAAGATTGCACCGTACTCCTTTATAATTGTAAAATCTCACGTTGCTCTGAATTATTTAAGATCTTATCTTGCTTATCTGACTTGCGTTTGTAACACACAAACAATTACGTCTGAATTCCTATCACTTGCATCTAAGAATGAGTTTCTGACTTACGATTCTTCATATTGAATATGTGACTCTCTTCATTAAAGGGACATGACTCAGGTTCTTTAAGAATGAATATATGTATCTTCTTTACTAAATGGATATGACTCATGTCCTTTAAGACTTGCCACATAATATAATGACTAAGAGTCACAATTCTTGGGGTGGCTTGCTGCCACGTGGGGGAGGGTCTAATATTATCCAAAGATTTTTAACTAATCTCCCACTAAACGTCATTAATTACCCAATTGTCCACATAATTTAAGAATTATCTCAACTTATTTAAAATACTACTCACTTTTAATACACTATATACACCTTATTATCATGGCCATATGGTATCTTGTATGCTACTAGTCCATAAATATCGGGTATTATAGCTCGGACCGTAGTTTTTCTCAAAATGTCAAACTTCGACGAAAACTCATTTTCTTCGATTTGCTTACCCTCTCACCTTCACAAATTTACTTATCACTCGGTTGAAATAACATAATACGTATAATTCCAAAAAATCTCATTCCTGAGCTTACGTCGATTTATTTATGGCGTACTTTCACGTACGAAAATATGGGGTGTAACATCATTCCCCCATTTGGAACATTCGTCCTCGAATGTTGACTGATGCACTTATCATTGTAATAACCCATGGCTCTTGCGAATACTTTAATACTCCTCTTGCCATCTAGGCAACTGTTCTGTGAATGAATCCCAAACGCCAGGGCATCCCCCCATTTAGGCCTCTTTCTCACACCACGACTCGTGGTCAGAATCATTCCAATATTGTAACTGTTGCTACCTTGTGTCATGCAGCCTGTACGATTGTTTCCTTGTATGTGTGCCTATGCAGCTCTTCTCTCCTTTTCCTCCAATATTTAGCCAATCTCTAGGCCTCACTTTGTAAGCATATACAGAGCTTGATAAGATGTCTCTCTGGGCTTCTATAAGTATACTGAAGTACTTTGCNTCTATAAGTATACTGAAGTTCTTTGCTCGATACTTTGTTGAACTTATGAATATTGCTATATCTTATTTCATAGACCCGATTATCCATTCGTATGACTTTACCGCATCTAGGTAGGTTATACTATACCATAACTCTTACTTCGATTTATCGTTACTGAGGTCTGCTACCGAACTCCAGGTTAATTTCGTTGCTTATCCCATATGTATAAATCTAAGTCCTTTAATGCTTCCTCATTACTCTTCATCTTAAGAATGGCGGCCTAATCTCATCTCATACTTTGTGACTTTTGTCCATCCATTATTGATTCACCTCAATATTGATCTATAATATACCACTGATAACTTGAAACTTCTTACATAATACCTTGCCATTAGGGCTTGTGTTGCATCGAGGAATATGTGAAGTGATTTTCCTGATCCACTTAGCGGTGATACTGTACTTCAATAACTGTATTTTATAGCATCCCAATGTGATTCACTTACGTGGGTATTTTAATCCTGTAGAATTCCTCAAATCATTACTCAATCAAAGGACCAAATGTCATCCTTTATTTATCGTAATTACACCCTCATTCTACTACCAAGGCAGTATTCCATCTCTCCCAAATGCTATTAGTCTTAGACTATTTTAAGTTCGTTTAGGCTATGCTGAGTTTTCTATGACTTAGATAAACCATTAGCTCTCTTGTTTTCATGGGCTGAATCCCGAAGACTTATCCATTTCTCGCCACCTTCTCATTCGTTCTTTCTTGTCCTTACTCCCGTCTTCCTAAAACCTTGTCGCTTTACCATACTTTAGCTTGCGACCTATACATGTCTATTAATACTACTTGCAAACTTTCTTCAACTTGCTTGCAACATAGATTTTCCTTGTGTTATTTTAGAACATCAAGCGAGACATCACATCGTCTCTAACACCTCTTTACTTTCTTAATTAGACTTCCCGATACCTAGAAACTATAGGATGGAAGACATGCTTCTGACGATGCTGTTGTCATTCCTGGATACTGAATCCTCGCACTTCAAGCCTTCTATCCAAAGTATGAACTGTTCACAACCTTCTGCGTTTGAGTATTTCATACATTGTTTACCTTTGCCTTAAAATCTCGCATCACATCTTCTGTCTCTTTCATGACCTCGCTTTAACATAGGTATAATTCACATTCACAACTAGAAGCTATATTATAATACTTGAACCTCTGGTGCATACATAATCCGGTGGGAGCTTCATACTGACTCCTTATAAGGCTAGTACTCTTCTGACTGGCTTTATTGTCGAGCAGTTATAGAATATGGCTATTCTACTATCTCTCTCATACCTCTAATATTTAAGAGTGATTTACTTAGTTGGTGTAACTCTTTAGTTTCCTCTTCCCTCTGATCAACCTTCATGTAGGCTTAAGCTATCTTCCGATCTACGACTCATGGTAAGAGTTATTACTTTAGCCTTTCATAGACGCTATGGAATATCCGTGATACCATCATCTAAAAATTCAATCACTTGTCTATGACCAGGACTCAATTCTTTATTTTAACTTATATCAAAGTATTCTACGACTGTATGATTGTCAACATATATGTTGCATGAATAATACTACGAAAGCTTGGGTGCATTCATAACGTAACTCACTCTGGATCATTGATCGAATAATTCCTTTCGTTCCTTTTCAGCTTTCTTTAAACGTAAGATATTACCTTTCCTGTTCTTTTTGCCCCCTTGTTGCGTGCATACTTAGCTTATCTTAGTTCCTACGTATGCTGGAGTTTTTGTATAACTTATATGATCTCGAATCCTACTTTTGATTTTTACTTACAGTTCATTAGCCATGGTAGTGCATAAAATGTTGTAGTGAGACTGGTTTTACATGAACATTTCCTCTTTAGGTCACTCTGCTTAGGTTGAAGCCTTGTTCCTTATTTCCTTAGCTAGTCTTTCGTTGTAGTACTTAGGGAAGACCTTCTGACTCTTGTAAAGCTACGAGCTTATTACATCGTATACTTGGCGGAATTTGTGATGTTCTTCCTTGCCTATAATTAATTGTAGTTACTTATTTCCACGCCCTTGTGCTTCTATGGTTGCTCATGAACTGAAGTTTTGACTGTCTTCCCAGTGGCATTCTCTTTTATTTACCTTTAACTACCCCAACTCCTATCTGAATATATCTCAAGGATCACGATGGCATATCTGCGAGACTGAATTCCCTTGTTGGGGTTCACTATGTTTATCTTGCACGATCTATTGATTTGTTTGTAACCTCTTATCTAGCCATAACTAGACTCTTCTCGAATTAACTACTAACTGCTCGTTGGTCTATTTTCATATATGTATTCCGCGTAATCCCTCTTGGGTTATTCCCTTTGTCTTAACATACGTCTTGCACTGGCTCCTTATTTATCAATAACATCTCGAGTAGGAACCCTTACTTCTTTTCCTTGAAATCAAGTTTGCATAATGTTCTGTAATCGTAGCATATCTGTAGGCTTTGAATACGTGCAATCTTATTCCTTTTCTAATTTTTATTGCATTCCTTTACCATTCCATAGTTACTATAACCGTTTAATTCTGACGTAATGCCACGTCAATCCATATTCCCCCCTTTAGGGGAGCACTAATATTTAGTGTTACGATGATCAACGTACAGATGTTTTACCTTCTCATCTTTTGCATCTTTCACATCATCGATGATCCTTACTCGCCTCGTGGTAATCCTTCTGCACCAAGGATAACGAAATTCCTCGCTCTCGAGGGTGACACCTAGTGTAACTGGCACATACAGTCCCTTAAGCTTAACTTTACTCACCTTGATTGCTTTGGGGAAGCGTCTTCCTGAATGACCTTTAAAGGGTATTCTACTGTCCTCCGTTCTATTATTGTCGGGATGCAATCTCTGAAATTCTCATGATGCCGACTATTACTCAGTCCCTAGTTCATGCTTAGTTTATCTTGTTCATCAGTCCATGCTGATTTCTTATTACTCTGGGGTCTAACTTTTCCTTTTGGTAGTCGCGTTGGAGTCACGAATGTATTTCTCAAAATAAGGATATGACTTTATGGCCTATACTCTTTTGGTGACTCAAGGCCTGTCACCTCTCGTCCTTTCCTTCACTTGACTTTAGATTCTATAATGCTGTCATCTTTTTGATCTACCGTTTGTCATACATGTATCACATCTTACTCATAATGCTTCATTAACTCTCTTCTTATTCCCCGCTAACATTTATGTCTATCACCTTATTCTGAAAACTCGAACGCGACATTCTTTTGCTTTTAGCTCCCCTTGCTCCATCTACTGGCTCTTTGGGTTGACTAATATTCTTTCTCCACTAGGGACGGGAGTCACAATAAGATAATATTTATCCCTTCCAAGATTCCAGTGCCTATCTTTGTAGTACTCATATCTAGCTGTACTATTTAAGAGTACACCATCTGGGTGTCTGACAAGGAGATCTATTAGAACATTTGCAATATCCTTCGGAAATGTTAACTAACGCAAACAATCCATCCACCATTTTTGGTTACTCTAACCCTAGCGAGATCCTGATATCCCGCCCTTCTCTTAAACTACACCTGTCAGCCCCCATAGGGCATAATTGGAATGGGTGTGTTCCATTGTATATATCTCCATTACTGTTGAAAGTAACTCATAATTCTTATATTTCTCTACTTGAATTGTATATACTGTTAACCTTCATTAACAGGGTACCTCATATTCTTCTTCACCTTGCTTCGTTTGCATGTTGAAACTTGTATCTACCTTCCGATTCTCTTATTCGTTTTTACCGTAAGAGTGGATAGATATTCTTGCCTTAGAGATCCTTATCAAGAAGCTTACACATCTTAGTACACACATGATCTGCTGGAGACCTTACATTTACTCATCATAAGCATGATGCAAAATTGAGTTCCTCTGACTCAACTCTTCCATAGCCACATTCAATACCTTACCAACCGTCTTTCTCGATGTAGGCATCGTCGTATTATGAATAAGATAGAGGGAAATGGAGTTATTACAAATGAGTGGATCTAGAGTAAGAAGAAAGAGTGACAGTCCTAATTTCCCTGTAGCCTCCTGCTTATAAGTGTGGTGCACAACACACCCATAAATAACACTCTACTAGACACACCTTGTAGACTTCCTAGGACAGAACTGTTCTGATACCACTTTTGCCACGACCCAAACCGATGGGCCGCGACGGACACCCGGTACATTACTCGACCGAGTACCAACATAACGTATCTTTTCGTATCATACTATCAAAGATAACTGAGCCAGAGAGGCTGCCATGAGATAAGTAGAATACAACATAAAATACAAACGTATACAAAAGACATACGAGCCTATAAGACCAAAATAACCACTCGTACACTGAACATAGGCCGACAAGGCCATACAATCTTTTACGTACATGACATCTATATAAAAGCCTCTAAGAATACATATTTGTCATAAAGGCCAGGACATAGCCCCGCCATACCAAACAATGCACATCTAAATCGTACTGACCAAACAAGCAACTCCGGAGAAAATAGAGCGCACCAACACCTTTCGTTGAGCTGATAGCTTACTTGGACGGCTCATAATCTGTCTATCGGGACTTGTGGGCATGAAACGCAGCAACCCCAGGCAAAAGGGACGTCTGTACAAATAATGTACTAAGTATACAAGGAATTAAAATCAGTAAATAATAGACATGATAGAAACATGGAGTAAAAGACTGGACATGTAAATCTGAATAACTCTGTGAATCATTGATATTTACAATGCCATGCATATACATATAAATGCCATACCATGCATAGGTATATGCGTTCATAATATCATCAAGCTTCCGAGGGCATCCCATCGTATCATCTCGGCCACTGTGGGCAAATCATCTACGTATACCAGCTGATCAGGTGGTGCTGCATATATAATGCCGTAACCTTTTCCATATCCCATATATATATAT
>AWOL01S0041020.1:0-10252 GCA_000715115.1 Nicotiana otophora | reverse complement strand
ATATATATATATATATATATATTAATTTTTTTTTTTTCACCTGTGCTTGGTATATGTTTTGAGGCACTGAGTAATCCAGATTCTTGAAATAGAAAGCACTCCCTACTAGGAGGATTTTTTAATTTCTAGGGTACCCGTGACCTCTAGCTAAGGTGGAAGAATTCTATCCATCTCATTACAACTTGGATGGTAAAGATGATTTATACTAATTTTATATAAAAGATATACTCATTCCGATTTATACTAAAAGTACTATTAATGTCCCCATAATAATTGACAATTTTTTCTATTCATAGGATCAAGGAATTTACTTGTAGATGGTAAAAAATAAAAAAGCTCAAAACTCAAAAGAAGAAAGGAACAAAAATAAGTCGTATCAACTATCAAGTTGCAGCCGTCCATCCAAAATTGCGTGGCCTACTGAACCTGACACTTAGGCACTAACGTCTTTTTCTGAACTAGACATACTTCATTATTTTACTTGGATATGGCTGCCTATTTTTGTAGTAGAATGTTTGGTTTGAGTCAGGGTAGGGGCTGCGGAGCTTGTGGCCTTCTTCTTCTACGATAAGTCTTTTTCCTTTTGGTATGATTGATTAGAGAAGCATTTGGAAACAGCCTCTCTACCCCAGGGTAGGGGTAAGGTCTGCGTACACACTACCCTCCCCAGACCCTACTAGTGGGATTATACTGGGTTGTTGTTGTTGTTGTTGTTGTTGATTAGAGAAGCACTATTTTCCTTCCCCTACCGTATTACTACGTATAGTAGGATTAGTCCCGTAAGTAAGCCAATATATGAATTTCGAAGATAGGTGGAAAACGTACACTAAGATAGAAGCACATGCTACACACTATTAGTTAAGAAACAACGTAAGAATACATGTTTTTCTTTTATTCATCTATTTCTTTGCCGGGAAAAACTTACCAGCACCAGGTTTTTTGCACCAAATCAAACTAATTTATCATGTGTATACGGGTAAAATCAAACTTGATATTCGATCGAGCTTCCGAACTCCACGATTAGGCCAGGCCGAAATATCTGTGATCAGGTGAAGTCGAGCTCGATCTGACGCCAAACATCATCGGCCAAGATCGGCACATGGTAATTATGATCGAACCCAAAGCATTGTCGAAGTTAGCCATCGAAACCATCAGATATGCCTTCGAGTTTACCGAAGGCATAATCGGTTCTTTTTCCAACGGCCTCGAAGAAAGTTTTGCCAACTCATCCGACAGGGGTCCGTAATTCTCGCCATTAACCAATCATTATGGCAGAAATCACAAAATTAGTCAAAAAGAAAACCAACGGTCTTCAAAATCAAGAACGTATGTTTTTATAGTATAATTAAATAATACCCTAAAGGGTAGGTGGACCTCAATATATAAAGGGGACTTGACAATCCATTAAGGACATTGTAACATATACTGATAAGCAATATATTTTCCAAGCTCCTGCTCTTTGATATTTTTCTGCCAATAAAAGCGTATTCAACTCAAGGGTGGCTAACATTCTTAAATTGGAATCATCCAATTTCTGTGGTTTGCAGTTATTTTATCGCTATTTATTTAGTTGTAATCTAATTTATCGCTTTGTATCAAGTTAATCTACATGTTCTTATAACCACTAACAAATTCAATTGTTATCCTATTTTGAGAGTAAACAGTTTGACGCCCACCGTGGGGCTAAGGATAATAGTGGTTATTTGATAGAAATTTCAATAACACACACAACTTTACGCTTGCTCTTTTGAAGTGTCTTTGATTTCAGGCTAAAAATGTCAAACTCTCAATTAGCACCCCTACATATCGACAATGAGTCCAGTCATCAGGGTGAGAATAACAACATAGCATCCGGTAACATAGGGCTACCCGCTGGTCCCGTAGGAATTTTGATCGCAGATCCGATTGATGTTAATTCACATGTGGCGATCGACACCAACTTGCCTATCGACCCCAAAAATAGCATCCGTGGTGAGGCCCGATCGGCGACTCAAAACACAAAACAATGAAGAAGACGGGATCAGTCTACGGATGATCTTCGAAATGCTGCAAGCTCAACAGGTGGCGATAACTCAGTTGCAGAGCCAAAGCCAGACGTCGAGCAGGGTTGAGCCCGATCCTCCACGTGAAGTCACCCATAGAAATGAACTGGTCATAGTAAGGCCAAATGAACAAGAATCGGGTACTAATACCGAGATTATAAAGATGCTCGAGGAGCTGACAAAGCGGATAAAATTGTGGGAAAAGAAAATCGAAGCGAACAACAAAAAAGTGGAAACCTACAATTTCAAGGTAGATCAAATCCCAAGAGCACCTCCAATATTGAAAGGACTGGATTACAGGAAGTTCATACAAAAACCTTTTCCTCCGAGCGCAGCTCCAAAGCCAATCCCCAAAAAATTTCGTATACCCGAAATACCTAAGTATAACGGAACGACCGATCCAAACGAGCATGTAACTTCTTACATATGCGCCATCAAAGGGAACGACTTGAAAGACGATGAGATCGAGTCTGTTCTACTAAAAAAAATTCAAGGAGACTCTGTCAAAAGGAGCTATGACATGGTATCACAACCTACCTCCTAATTCTATTGATTCATTTGCTATGCTTGCAGACTTCTTCGTGAAAGCAGATGCTGGTGCCATCAAGGTCAAAACCAGGAAATCAGACCTTTTCTAAGTTAAACAGAAGGATAACGAGATGCTCAGAGAATTCGTGTCCCATTTCCAAATGGAACGAATGGATTTGCCGCCAGTCGCTGATGATTGGGTTGTTCAAGCTTTCACTCAGGGACTCAATATTCGGAGCTCGGTGGCTTCACACCAACTGAAGCATAATCTGATAGAATACCTTGCCGTTACCTGGGCGTATGTACATAACCGGTATCAATAAAAAATCAAAGTCGAAGATGACTAAGTCGGGGCCCCCTCAGAATCTGTTTATCCCGTCAGAACCCTCGACAGAGTCAAGAGAGACATCAATCGTGAACCAAGATCAAACAGGGATCGATTTCTGCCATATAATGGAGATCGGAGGAGCAGTGGGTCCGGGCGGAACCCCGTAAGAAACGACAGGAGAAATGATCAAGGTATAAGCAACCGGGCACTCATGACCAAAAACAGCTTCGATAAGTCCATCGGGCCTAAAGAAGCGCCGAGACTATCGGAATACAACTTTAATGTCGATGATGCCGCCATCTTATCTGCTATCGGGCGCATCAGTGATACCAAATGGCCTCGACCTCTACAATCTGATCCAGCTCAAAGGGACCCTAACCAGATGTGCAAATATCATGGCACTCACGGTCATATAATAAAAGATTGTCGACAACTGAGAGAAGAAGTAGCTCGTTTATTTAACAATGGGCACCTTCGAGAATTCTTGAGCGACCGAGCCAAGAAACACTTTAGAAACAGGGATTCTAACAAACAGATAGGACAAGAAGATACTGAACCTCAACACGTCATAAATATGATCATCGGTGGAGTTGATATCCCACAAGGGCCGATGCTGAAATGCACCAAAGTATCCATCACTAGGGAGAAATGAACTCGAGACTACGTACTAGAAGGAATTTTATCGTTCGGCGACGAGGATGCGTAAAGGATCATACAACCTCACAATGATGCACCGGTAATATCTGTACTCGTAAATAAAACTCGAATTAAACGTGTGTTGATTAATCTAGGTAGCTCGGCCAACATCATTCGGTCGAGGGTCGTGGAACAGCTCAGTCTACGAGACAAAGTCGTGCCTACAGTCCGAATTCTAAACGGGTTCAACATGGCATGTGAAACCACTAAGGGAGAGATAAAGTTATCGGTCAATATCACCGAAACCATACGAGAGGCCAAGTTTTATATGAGCGAAGGAGACATGAGGTACAACTCCCTTCTCGGAAGGACGTGGATCCACAACATGAGGGCAGTGCCCTCAACTCTTCACCAAGTGTTAAAATTCTCAATTCCGGAAGGGATCAAGACAGTCTACGGGGAACAACCAGTCGCGAAAGAGATATTTGCAGTCGAAGAAGTGATTCCAATATCAGTACTCACAACATCGAAAGAACCAAATTCGGGCACAAACCAAGAGGCCAAATGGCAATCACCGAAACTGGCCACGACCCAATCGGATAAGTAGGGGACTTATGAAGACGATGATTATAGGCTTAATTAATCGTATTCTGGGCCGGAGCAATGAACCTCGCAACCAAATCAACGGTCGAAGAACTGGAACAGGTTATACTGGTCGAGCATCTACCCGATCGAAAGGTATACCTGGGCACGGGGTTAACTCCCGAGCTCAGGAAAAAACTTATTCAATTTCTTGTAACTAATATAGGTTGTTTCGCTTAGTCCCATCTTGATATGACAGGGATTCCACCGGAGATAACCACTCACAAACTAAGCCTGGACCCGAAAATCAATTCGGTCAAGTAGAAGATGAGGCCCCAATCTGAATAGGATCCATTCGGGAGGTTAAATACCCGGATTGGTTAGTAAATATAGTGGTAGTCCCTAAAAAGGGGAATAAACTAAGAATGTGTGTAGATTACAAAGATTTGAATAAAGCATGCCCCAAAGACTCTTTTTCTTTGCCCAACGTCGACCGTATGATCGATACCACGGCCGACTACGAGATCCTCAATTTTCTCAATGCCTATTCCTGGTACAACCAAATACAAATGGACCCAGGTGATCAGGAAAAAACCTCATTCATCACTAAATACGGCACATACTGTTATAATGTAATGCCATTTGGATTAAAAAAATGCTGGTGCCACGTACCAATGCTTAGTAAATCGGATGTTCGAAGAACAAATAGGAAAATCGATGGAAGTTTACATTGATGATATGTTGGTTAAGTTCCTGCGAGCAGAAGACCATTTAAAACATTTGCAGAAAACCTTCAACATATTGAAGAGGTAGAATATGAAGTTGAACACGGAAAAATGTGCGTTCGGAGTTGGATCGGGTAAATTCCTCGGGTTCATGGTATCCAACCGAGGAATCGAGATCAACCCCGACAAGATCAAAGCCATAGAAAATATCATGGTCGTAGACAACGTAAAGGTCGTGCAAAGGCTAACAAGGCGCATAGCTACTCTGGGGCGATTTATCTCGAGGTCGTCCGACAAGAGCCACCAATTCTTCGCATTGTTGAAAAAGAAGAATAACTTTTCATGGACTCCAGAATGCCAACGAGCTTTAGAGGAACTAAAGAAGTACTTATCAAGCCCGCCGCTGCTTCACGCACCAAAGACAGACGAACAACTATACTTGTACTTGGCGGTCTCGGAGATTATGGTAAGTGGAGTCCTAGTTTAGGAAGAACGAGGTCCATAATTTCCGATCTATTATGTTAGTGTGACCTTAGGTGAGGCAGAAACTAGGTACCCTCACCTAGAAAAACTGGCGCTCGCCTTGCTAAGCGCCTCCAGGAAACTAAAACCATACTTCCAATGTCACCCCATATGTGTCGTAACAACTTACCCGTTAAGGAACGTTATGCATAAGCCCGAACTCTCAGGCCGATTGGCCAAATAGGTCATGGAAGTAAGTGGTTACGATATTGAGTACTGGCCCAGACTGCCATTAAGTCACAAATTTTGGCAGACTTCGTGGCCGACTTTACACCGACCTTAATACCAGAGCTCGAAAGAGAGTTATTGATTAACTAGGGGACTTCTTCAGGAATCTGGACCCTCTTTACGGACGGCGCCTCAAACGTAAAAGGGTCCGGACTTGGCATCGTACTAAATATAATTAGGCAATCTATTAAGACTGTGAAATTGACTAACAACGAGGCCGAATATGAGGCCATGATTGTAGGCCTTGAATTAGCCAAAAGCTTGGGGGCAGAGGTGATCGAAGCCAAGTGCGACTCACTCCTTGTGGTAAACCAAGTTAATGAGACATTCGAGGTTAGAGAAGAACGAATGCAGAGATACTTGGACAAGTTATAGGTGACATTACATCGGTTCAAAGAATGGACTTTGCAACATGTACCTCGGGATCAAAACAACGAAGCTTATGCCCTCGCTAACTTGGGATCATCGGTCGAAGACAACGAGATCAACTTGGGAGAAATTGTGCAGCTTATGAGATCGGTGGTGGAATAAGGCCATGCCGAGATCAATTCAATGAGCCTAACTTGGGACTGGAGGAATAAGTACATGGAATATCTCAGGACCAAAAAACTTCCCTCGGACCCAAAAGAATCGAGGGCCCTACGTACAAAGGCAGACCGGTTTAGTTTGTCCAAGGATGGAACCTTAGTAAGAAGAACGTACGATGGCCCGATCGCGATATGTTTGGGACCGGGGGATACCGAATACGTTTTGAGGAAAATCCACGAAGGTACCTGTGGAAATCATTCGGGCGCCGAATCATTGGTTCGAAAAATAATCAGAGCCGGTTACTACTGGATTGACATGGAAAAAGACGCAAAGGAGTTCGTTCGAAAATGCGATGGATGCCAAAGTCATGCTCCGATGATTCATCGACCAGGAGAGCCGCTACATTCGATCTTGTCACCATGACCGTTCATGAAATGAGGGATGGGCATCGTTGTCCCCCTTCCACTGGCGCCCAGTAAGGCCCAATTTATTTTATTTATGACTGACTATTTGTTTAAATGGGTGGAAGTACAGGCGTATGAAAAGGTCAGAGAAAAAGACGTCATCGATTTTATCTGGGACCACATCATATGCCGATTCGGAATACCAGCCGAGATTGTGTGCGACAACGGGAAACAATTTATTGGCAGCAAAGTAAGCAAGTTTCTCGAAAATCATAAGATCAAAAGAATCTTATCCACTCCTTACCACCCTAGTAGGAACGGACAAGCAGAATCCACTAATAAAACCATAATCCAAAACCTCAGAAAGAGGTTGATCGACGCCAAAGGAAATGGAAGGAAATTCTACCTGAGGTCCTGTGGGCATACCGTACAACCTCGAAGTCCAATACCGGGGCCACCCCGCTTTCTTTGGTTTATGGCACCGAATCTTTAATACCAGTCGAGGTCGGAGAATCGAGCATCGTATTCCGACATGCAATAAAGGAATCAAACGACGAGGCTATGAGTACGAGCCTGGAACTATTAGATGAAAGGCGCGAAGCCGCCCTTGTCCGGTTGGCTGCCCAAAAATAATGAATCGAGAGATATTATAATCGAAGGGCCAACCTTCGGTACTTCAATACTGGGGACTTAGTACTAAGAAAAGTTACACCAAACACTCGAAACCCCAACTAAGGGAAACTGGGAAGGACCATACCAAATTATCAAGATTATCGGAAAAGGGTCCTAGAAGCTCAGAACAATGAACGATGAGCAATTACCGAACAACTGGAATATAACTCATTTAAAGTGATAATACTGCTAAGGTACGACCCCGATTATTTCTTTTATTTTTACATTTCAAACTAACACTAGCAGGTGACCAACAAAGGATATTACGAGGTCCTATATCTGAAAGCATGCGTTGCACTCTTTTTCCCTTGAACCAGCTTTGTCCCAAATGGGTTTCTCGGCAGGGTTTTAAT
Organism: Nicotiana otophora; assembly: GCA_000715115.1. Classification (NCBI taxonomy): domain Eukaryota; kingdom Viridiplantae; phylum Streptophyta; class Magnoliopsida; order Solanales; family Solanaceae; genus Nicotiana; species Nicotiana otophora. Next base: position 2,704 of record AWOL01S0041020.1, on the reverse strand, counting down.
GAGGCAACAAGTAAATCGTGCTAACTTAGAATTGAAGACCGGCTATGAACCGGTGGCAATGATCACAACAGCATTCGAGGCCACTCTTCAGTAAGCCCCAAACACTAGGGGGCAATATCCTCGGAGATATCGACTAGATATCGACTTTAACGAGGAAAAGATTTATTGTAAGGGCCAAACAGTCAAATGAACCGTGCCCACACAAACCGCTTGAGCCCTGGCACAAAACATGTATACATGTACAACTATTGTGCACAAGAATATAAAAGAAGATTCTTCCTTGCACATAAACATCTTGTCCTTTAAAGCACTTCTTACATCTGTCAAGGAAATTCCTAAAGCTAAAGCTATCGAGCCCAAGGGCCACCTTAATCCAAGTTCGAACATTCACTCTCACTCGGGGACTGCCACTTTAGCATTACCCGAATTAAAAGGCTAAAGCCATACCGAGTTGATAAAACTCGAGGGCATGATGCTTATTTGGCATTGCCCGAATTAAAAGGCTAAGGTCGTTCCGAGTTAATAAAACTCGAGGGAATGAAGCTTATTTGGCATTGCCCGAATTAAAAGGCTAAGGACGTTCCGAGTTAACAACACTCGAGGGCATGAAGCTTTTTTGGCAATGTCCGAATTTAAAGGTTAAGGCCGTTCCGAGTTAATAAAACTCGAGGGCATGAACCTTATTTAGCATTGCCCGAATTAAAAGGCTAAGGTCGTTCCGAGTTAATAAAACTCGAGGGCATGAAGCTTATTTGATATTGCTCGAATTAAAAGGCTAAGGTCGTTCCCAGTTAGAAACACTCGAGGGCATGAAGCTTATTTAGCATTGCCCGAATTAAAAGGCTAAGGCCATTCCGAGTTAATAAAACTCGAGGGCATGAAGCTTATTTGGCATTGCCCGAATTAAAAGGCTAAGGACGTTCCGAGTTAAAAACACTCGAGGGCATGAAGCTTATTTGGCATTGCCCAAATTAAAAGGCTAAGGCCATTCCGAGTTAATAAAACTCGAGGGCAAGAAACTTATTTGGCATTGCTCGAATTAAAAGGCTAAGGACGTTCCAAGTTAACAACACTCGAGAGCATGGAGCTTATTTGGCAAAGCCCGAATTTAAAGGTTAAGGCCGTTCCGAGATAACAAAATCCGAGGTTGCAAAAATTTACGAAAACCTGAACAAAATTCACTCTCGGCGAGTCATATCCTAAAAAATATGAGTATTCGGGAAGAGTTACTGGACATACCAGATCCTACGATGCTCTTTAGATAATAAAATCAATGGCAAAGCATGTTCGAACATGACTATTGAATTCTAAGGCATTTCAATCTTTGCAAAAACGTAAAGTGAAAAGCAAAGGAAGAACTCGAGAAATTATCAAAAATAAATAATTTATATTTTTGAAGTGTTGTCTTTACAAAGGCCGAGCAAACTCGACACAAAATACTAAGTTCAAAAAGAAACAAAATCAAACAAAGGTCGCCTGATCTTGGCCGGAGCTTGCCTCGTCATCTGGATTCCAGGGGTCTTCTCCATCCTCGGATCCGCTTGATTCCTCAAAATCCTCTTCCTCAGGATAAGCCAGCTTCCTGGCCTCGGCTTCGAGCACTTTGGCACCCTTCGAGATTGCCACTTCGTATGCTTGGCTATATTTTTCGATTGGTCTTGAGCAGCTTCGGCATCAGCCTTGTACTGGGCACCATTTCAGTAGCTTCGGACTTGTCCACGAAGATCTGCGACTCGGCCGTTTTGAGATCCTTGACAAGATTATCTCGATCTGAAACGGCCGAACTGAGATGAGATTGAAGCACCTCAACCATTTTTGTCTGAACCTCGGCCCTTTCCTTTGCTGCTCTCAGCTGAATTTCGGCCGAAGATAGTTGTGCCCGAAAAGCCTCCTTTTTCGAGGCCAAGCAATCTATTTTGCCTCTCCATTCATCGGTCTCAGCTTTGATTATGTCCATTTCAGCTCGGATCTGAGCAATCCGATCGAGTTTTTGCTGGACCTGCGGATTTTGACCATCAGTCACCGAATCAAATTCATCATCACTTACTTCGAAAACTTTTACCTGCTCGACCAAGTCAGCATGATCCTTCCGGACCACTTCCAGCTCGGCACAGAGGTTCTTAGTCTCCCCTTCGAGCTGCTCACTAAGAAGTTTAAAGGCGTCTCTCTTCTCAGCAAGCTCTCGAACTTTGGCTTCGAGTTGCTTCAAGTTATCCCGGTACTTCAAAAAAGCCTCGTGATGAAGCACCGAAGCCTATGAGCAAGAAAGGAAACACTAAAACATCTGCGAAATAATCTAAGTATAAATAAAACAATTCACTTAGAAAAACGAGAAGTTACCCGATTCAGCGCCTGTTGCACTTCATTAAAAAGGCAGGGTGCATCCACCTCGTTCATCTTAGCTTGATCATCCTCGGTCACCAAGCATCGAAGATAGCTAGCCACCCCTACGGGGGCGGAAAAAACCCAGGCATCCTCCGAAAGTGAAAACATAATGGTGCACTTCCGATCAGGATATGCATTCGGGGCAGGGAGTCGATCAACTAATTTCGGGCTGGAGGAAGGCCCGCTTGCTTCTGAGGGAGAGATATTCCTCGGTATCTCTAGATCGCCAAATCCAATGGTGTCCTCCGTAGCCGCCGAATCCACACCGTCGAGAAAACCACGGAAAGGATCGTTCTATCTATGGACCCCCTCGAAGGGG
>AWOL01S0041019.1:112709-133242 GCA_000715115.1 Nicotiana otophora | reverse complement strand
TATATATATATATATATATATATATATTCGTCTAATATTTTTATTATATTGTCTGAATCCTTTTGGTTTTTTATTATTTCTATTTTTTCTATTCCTGTTCTAAAATTATATAACTCTGTTTCAATAGTTTTAGCAGAATGTATAATAGATAGACCACATAGATGCCTTGTAGACAATTTATGGATAGCATATAATAAAAAAGATACTAAATAGTTTCTATCTAGATAAAGTTTTTTAACTGATAATTTTCTAAGATAATAATAATTCTTTCTAGCATAACCTCTATTATATTGAGGCTTATATTTTCTATATTTTTTCTTTTTTATATTTATCCTTGTAATAATTTTGGGTTGTATATACTATATTTTTACAAAAACTCATATAATTTTGTTTTAGTTGTTTTTTGTATTTGTATATGTGTACATTTTTCTTGTAATATTTCCATTATGTGCTGTATTTTATGTCATATAGATCATTTTGTATTTTTTTTAATTGTTCTATCAAATGTTCTACCTCTCTATTCTTTGGATTTTCTATTTCAGTTTTTACTTCTTTGTCTTTAATAATTTATCCTAATTTTTTATTAACTTCCAAAGGTAATGCTATTATAGTGTTATTTTATTTTATTACTATCTGGTCTGACCTTCCTTGAGGAATATAGTATGTAAATCCTTCTGGATTAGGCTGAAACTTTGTTGTTAGTTTTAATGCTTTATCATATACTGGATCTAAATCATTCATGAAAGAGAAATTTCTTTTAGAGTTTCTATTGTTTCTTTTAATGCACTTATATCACTTGTTAATATTTCTACCTGGTGTGTTTTATTTCTACTAACTTAGTCGTTTGAATTTCTAGTTCTTTAGGCTTTTCTGTAATAGTTCTGATTAGTTTTTCTATTCCGCTATATATATAAGTTATCACCATCATTTAATATATCTCACTCTAGAAAGAATTTAAAACATAATACAATATAGAACATAACTAGAAGAGTATTTGAATAATCCAGGAAAGGTTGAACTAGGTGTGATTAATAACGAAAATAATTTTAAAGCATTCCTTACTTGAGAACTTCAGAAAGTTAATAATAATATTATACAAGAGAAAGAATATATTAGAACACTTAGAAGTAAAATAGAACACTTTTCTTTAGGATAGACTATACTTATGAGACAATATCCTTTGATTAAACGAATAGCCTTTAATTATTGGGTTTTAAACAAAGATATAGCAAGAAAATTAGAATTAATAAAAATACTTAAAAAAGTTAAAAAATTCTTAACAACAACTTAGAATTAGCTCAACAAATAAAAGAATCAGAATTAAGATTTCATCGAATACCAAATCTATTAGTACCAAATATTATTAGTGAAGAGAACATATCCGCTTTAGAAATATATATATATATATATATACAAAAAAAAAATATTTTTTCGATTATTATTTCGAGGGCAACATTACTGTGTAAAAATCTCAAAAATCTTAGTAGGAAATGTCTCCCCCTTAATGGGCATAGTGTGAAGCAAATGAAAAATTAGTTGGGTTAGCCACGTTTTAGACCAGTTAGTAGAGTTTAGCCAACTTTTCAAATACATTAACAAAGTAGCCACTGATCTGACGTCTTTGCCCCTAACTAAAACACAAAACATAACTCCAGCAATTGGTACTGGAGTTTGAAAATTTGACGGCCGAGTGGAACCCCATGAACGAGTCATGGGGTTCAAACCCCAACAACAATTCCTGGTGTTTGATCCTTTACTAGTATTAACTTCTGAAAAGATTCTTGATTTTGAACCTTTACTAGTACATACTTCATGAATAATTCCGGCTTTTCAACCTTTACTAGTGCAAACTCCAAAAACGATTCCTTAGTTTTGAATATTTATCAGTGCAAAGTCTAGAAACAACAACAATGACCCAGTAAAATCTCACAAGTATAGCGTGGGGAGGGTAGTATGTACGCAGACCTTACCCCTACTCTGATGGGGCAGAGAAGTTGTTTCCGATAGATCCTCGGTTCAGGAAGACGGAAATAAAATAATAAGAGACAATATATCTGTACTATCAACAGAAACCATAGAAATAGTAACAGCATTATAAAAACCAGAAAATAGATGACATACAATAACAATAACTAGTAATTAAGGCCCAGAGCTATGAAAAACATAAGGATAGTGTGAACACAACATTAACCACTAGCCGTCTAAGAACAACACTATCAAACTAGCCTCACGCCCGGTTCGAAGTAGAAAAAAGCTTTGACTACCCCCTAGCCTATAACCCTAATGCTCGACCTTCACACCTTCCTATCAAGGGCCATGTCCTCAAAAATCTGCAGCCATGCCGTGTTCTGCCTGATCACCTTTCCCTAATACTTCTTAGGACGCCCTCTACCTTTTCTCGTACCTGCCAAAGCCAACCGCTCACACCTCCTCATTGGAGCATCATGGCTTCTCCTCCGTACGTGCCCGAACCATCCGAGCCTCGCTTCCCGCATCTTATCATCTACAGGGGCCACACCCACTTTCTCCTGGATATCTTCATTTCTAATATTATCCATCTTAGTGTGCTCACACATCCACCTCAACATTCTAATTTCTTCTACTTTCATCTTCTAGATATGAGAGTTCGTAACCGACCAACACTCTGTTCCATACAATATGGCCGTCTAACCACTGCTTAATATAACTTACCTTTGAGTATCGATGGCATTTGTTTTACCACACAGAACTCCAGATGCTAGCCTCCATTTCATCCACCCCACCCCTATACGGTGTGTGACGTCCTCGTCAATCTCTCCTTCCCCTTGTATAACTGACCCAAGATACTTGAAACTACATCTCTTGGGGTTGACCTGTGATCCAAGCCTCACGTCCATGCCCACTTTCCTCGACTCGGCACTGAATATTCACTCCAGGTATTCTTTCTTAGTCTTGCTCAACTTGAAACCTTTAGACTCGAGGGCCTGTCTTCATACCGTCAATCTCTCGTTAACACCGCCTCGCTTCTTTTCAACCAGAACTATATTATCAGTGAATATTATATACCATGGCACCTCCCCTTTAATATGGTGTGTCAATGCATCTATCACCAGGGCAAATAAGAACGGTCTAAGTGCAGATCCTTGGTGTAACCCCATAACAACCGGAAAATTCTATGAGTCACTTCCCACAATCCTAACCCGAGTCTTAGCTCCATCATACATGTCTTTGATCGCTCTAATGTAAGCTACTGGCACACCTTTTGCCTCCAGGCATCTCCAAAACCTCCCTAGGGACCTTGTCATAGGCTTTCTCCAAGTCAATAAACACCATGTGCAGATCCTTCTTCCTATCCCTGCACTGTTCCACCAACCTCCTAATAAGGTGGATAGCTTCCGTAGTCGAACGACCCGGCATAAACCCGAACTGGTTGTCGGATATAGACACTGTCTTCCTCATCCTCACTTCCACCAGCCTCTCCCAAACTTTCATGGAATGGTTTAGTAACTTGATACCTCTATAGTTATTACAACACTAGATATCACTTTTGTTCTTGTACAATGGTACCACCGTACTCCACCTCCACTCATCCGTTATCCTCTTTGTCCTGAAAATAACAATACAAACTCTAGAAATAATGTTTAATTTTTGAACCTTTACTACTGCAAACTTTAGATTTTTTAATGGTGATTTCTTGCTGATCTTTTATGTAAAACTTCTGTTCATTTTGTAATGGTCCCTTAGATGGTGATGACCTAATGGGCATCTTGGGAAGGAATAATATAAGCGTCAATATTAACACCCGACAGAGTAATGACTCCTTCTCTAACCTTGTCCGGGGCAGATTTATAGCCTATTTTATGGGGCACGTGAGCACAATTAAGTATTTATATACATATTTGTTAGTATTGATCTAAACTTATCCTCTGGCGCATATGCTGTAAAGAGGCTAAATGGTACATTTGGTTGAAAGTTTAGTTTTTTAACTAGAGGAGCAGGGATCAATTCCGATTTGATAGTTGATACTTTCTTTTTTCTCTTTTCTTTAGTGGTGCATCCATATTATAAAAGAGAAACGGCAGAGACAGATGGCCGATTGACAGAGAATGATCTTTTTAAAATTCTAAAGTTTCACCTAATTGTTCCGAACTCGAGTTTCACCTCTAAAAGTTTTAAACTCTATGTTTACCACCAAAATAGGATAACAATTGAATTTGTTAGTGGTTATAAGGACATGTGGATTAACTTGATACAAAGTGATAAATTATATCGCAATTAAAATAAATAACGATAAAATAACTGCAAACCACATGAATTGGACGATTCCAATTCTAAGAATGCCAGCCACCCTTAAGTTGAATACACCTTTATTGACAAAAAAATATTAAAGAGTAGGAGCTTGGAGAATATATTGCTTACCAGTATATGTTACCATGTCCTTAATGGATTGTCAAGTCCCCCTTATATATTAGAGGAGATCTACCCTTTGAGATATTATTTATTGTTCTATAAAAGGCAAAAGTCCTTGATTTGCTGATCGTTGGTTCCCTTTTTGAGCCGTTCCGTAATTTCTGCCATAATAATTGGTAAATAGCAAGAATTACGGACCCCTGTCAGATGAGTTGGCAAAGCTTTCTTCGAGACCGTTAGAAACAAGACCGGTTACGCCTTCGGCAAACTCGAAGGCAAATCTGATGGTTTCGATGGCTAATTTTGATAGTGCTTTGGGTTCGATCATAATTATCATGTGCCGATCTTGGTTAGTGGTGTTAGTCATTAGATTGATCTTTGAGCTCGACTTCACCCGATCACAGATATTTCGACCCTGGCCTTGTCACGACCCAAACTCTCTCCGTATAACGTCGTGACGGCACCTAGTCTCTACGACTAGGTAAGCCTAACAAATTACGGAATAATAACGAAACGAAAGTACAAATTAGCAACTAACAGCACCAGATAACTAAATATCTAGTAACAATGCCACTTGGCATGTACAATAACCAACACTCTAGTAATACACAGAATTTCCAAAACCCGAAACATCATAAGTCACAAGTTATAGAAGAAAAAGTAGTATCTCTATACACCAGAGTCTAATAAAAGAAGTACATAAGGTAATTGACATAGGGGAGAATAGAAGTGGACTCCGAGGTCTGCGGACGCGACAGGTGTACCTTGAAGTCTCCGTACAACAGCAAACACTCTCAACTAATAACGGGGCTGATAAGAAGTACCTGGATCTGCACACAAAACATGTACAGAAGAGTAGCATGAGTATACCACAACGGTACTAGTAAGTGCCAAGCCTAACCTCGGTCGAGTAGTGACGAGGTCAGGTCAGGCCCACTGGTAAATAATAAATAAGGCATGAGAATATACAGTATAATAAGAGACTAGAATTTAACAAAAAAAATACAACGAGGCAACAGTACAACACACAAGGGTAAACAGTAGGGGATCTCCCAAGATACCGTCTCGTAGTCTCAAAATAAATATATAGGGAGAACTCCCGAGGTACCGTCTCGTAGTCTCAAAAGTAAACACACAACTTAAACCGATAAATACAACAGTTAACAACAAGATTTCTACAATTATACTGATAAGGAACAAGGAAAAACATGGATCAACTAGGCATGCTTCACAGAGTTCAAATAAGCAGTTAAAGCACGTAGACATGCGATATTAGACTAAACAGGATAACTACACATATTGGAATAGCTCAATTAAGAATGAAAAACAGACTAATACTCATTTAAAAGTATAACTCAAATTAAAGTGAAAACATGTTACTACTCAGTAAGATAAATCGGGTTTTACAACAAATAGACCGTGTAAGTACTCGTCACCTGACGTACACGACGCTCACATATCACAACAGTACCAAATCTTAAGGTTAGGCAAGCCGCTTACCTCGAACCAAGCTCAATCAATCGGTAACGATGCCTTTTCCACGAATATCTGACTCCGAATGGCTCAAATCTAGCCAAAATCAGTTACATACCATAAATACAACTATAAGAAACTAATCTAATTAATGAAATCAAAGCTAAAGAAAGAAATTAGATAATCGCCCCAAAAAGCCTCCCCGGGCCCATATCTCGGAATCGGGTAAAATTTACAAAATATGAATACCCATTCACTCACGAGTCCAACCATATAAGAATTACTCGAATCCGACCTCAGATCGCCTTTCAAAACTCAAAATTTTAGTCGAAGAACTTCTTCCCATTTTCCCCAAATTTTCAACCCCAAAATTTAAATTAAAGAATTAATTAATGATAGATTAATGGGATATAACCAAAATGGAGTGTAGAATCATTAGCCAATCGATGTCTCTAAAAATCCCTCAAAATCTCGTCCAATTCCGAGCTCCCAAACTCAAGTTTTGATAAAAATGGCCAAACCCTCGTTTTGAAATGACCAAGTGAATTCTTCTTTGCGAACGCGGCCACACCCTCGCGTTCGCGTATAAGAAAATTCCACTAACCAAATTTCCTCCTTCGCGAACGCGAGGGACCTCTTGCGAACGTGAACCTTTCACTTCCAGATGCTTCGCGAACGCGACGCCCGCTACGCGAACGTGTAGAACAAATCCTTGGGGTTCCCAGCTGCTCCACTTCCTCTACGCGAACACGATGGCCTTCTCGCGTTCGTGATGCATTGATCCTCAAACCTTCACGAACGCGTCCCTATCTTCGCGAACACGAAGAACAACTCCAGCTGGCCTCTCAGATGCCTTATGCGATCGCGATGGAGAAAAGTCTGCAACAAAAATACCAGAAAATCTGCTATCTTTCACAAGTCCAAAATGATCTGTTAAGCATCTGAAACTCACCCGAGGCCCCCTGGACCTCAACCAAATATACCAACCAGTCCTAAAACACCTTACCAACTTAGTCGATCCCTCAAATCACATCAAACAACAATAAAAACACGAATCACCCTCCAATCCAAACTTAATGAACTTGAAACTTCAAATTTTTACAACCGATGCTAAAACCTATCAAACCACATCCGATTGACCTCAAATTTTGCACACAAGTCATATTCAACATTACGGACTTACTCCAACTTCCGAAATCAGAATCCGACCCCGATATCAAAAAGTTCGCCACCGATCAATATCTCCAAAAATCTGACTTTCGCCAATTCAAGCATAAATCAGCTATAGACCTCCAAAACACAATCCGGACATGCCCCGAAGTCCAAAATCACCCAACGGAGCTAACGAAATCGACGAAACTCCAATTCGGAGTCGTCTTCACATGATTCCAACTACAGTAAAAAATTCTAAGACTTAAGCTTCCGTTTAAGGACTAAGTGTCCTAAATCACTCCGAAACCACAACAAAACCTCCCGGCAAGTCTCATAAGTGGAAAAAGATAAGGGGAAAGCAGTAAATAGGGGATCGGGGATAATACACTCAAAATGACCGGCCGGGTCGTTACATCCTCCCCCTCTTAAAATAATCGTTCATCCTCGAACGAGCATAGAGACATATATGAAGTGGTGAAAAGACGAGGATAGCGGCGGCACATATTATGCTCGATTTCCCAAGTCGCCTCCTCGACCGGCTGACCCCTCCACTGAACCTTCACGGAAGCAATGTTCTTTGACCTCAGCTTTCGAGCATGCCTTTCCAAAATAGCCATTGGCTCCTCAACATAAGATAGATCCTTGTCCAACTGCACTGAGCTGAAATCCAGCACACGAGACAGATCACCGTGATACTTCCAGAGCATAGAAACATGAAATACCGGATGAACTCCTGCTAGACTGGGAGGCAAGGAAAGCTCATAAGCAACCTCTCTAACACGTCACAACACCTCAAATGGGCCGATAAATCTTGGGCTCAACTTGCCCTTCTTTTCAAACCTCATAACACCCTTCATAGGCGAAACCCGGAGCAAGACCCGCTCTCCAACCATGAATGCAACATCGCGAACCTTCCGATCCGCATAACTCTTCTGTCTGGACCGGGCTGTGCGAAGTCGATCTTGAATCACCTTAACCTTTTCCAAAGCATCCTGAACCAAGTCAATACCTAATAATCTAGCCTCGCCCGGCTCGAACCAACCCACTGGAGACCGATACTGCCTACCATACAGAGCCTCATACGGTGCCATCTGGATGCTCGACTGATAACTGTTATTATAGGCAAACTCCACAAGTGGCAAGAACTGATCCCAAGAACCTACAAAATCTATCATACATGCACGAAGCATATCCTCTAATATCTGAATAGTGTGCTCGGACTGTCCGTCCGTCTGAGGGTGAAATGCTGTGCTCAACTTAACCCGAGTACCCAACTCTTATTGTACAGCGCTCCAGAACCGTGATGTAAACTGTGTACCCCATTCAAAGATGATAGATACTGGTACTCCATGAAGCCTGACAATCTCGCGGATATAAATTTGAGCCAACTGGTCGAAAGAATAGGTAGTTATCACAAGAATGAAATGAGATGACTTGGTCAGCCTATCCACAATCACCCAAACTGCATCAAACTTCCACTGAGTCCGCGGAAGCCCAACAATGAAATCCATAGTGATGCGCTCCCGTTTTCACTCCAGAATCTGTAACTTCTGAAGCAATCCACCTGGCCGCTGATGCTCATACTTCACCTGCTGGAAATTTAGACACCGAGCTACATGTTACACTATGTCCTTCTTCATTCTTCTCTACCAGTAATGCCGCCTCAAGTCCTGGTACATCTTCGTGGCACCTGGATGAATGAAGTACCGTGAGCTGTGAGCCTCCTGGAGAATCAACTCACGCAAACCATCAACATTGGGCACACATAGCCTGTCAAGCATCCTCAATGCAACATCATCCCTAATAGTGACCTCCTTAGCATCACCGTATTGAACCGTGTCCTTAAGGACAAGCAGACGGGGGTCATCATACTGATGCTCCCTAATACGATCATAAAGAGAAGATCAAGAGACCACATAAGCCAATACTCAACTCGGCTCAGAATTATCCAATCTCACAAACTAGTTGGCTAAGGCCTGAACATCCAAAGCCAATGGTCTCTCTGCTGGTAGATATGCTAACCTTCCCAAACTTTCTGCTCGGCAACTCAAAGCATCGTCCACCATATTGGCCTTCCTCGGATGGTAGAAAATAGTGATATCATAATCCTTAAGCAGCTCCAACCACCTCCGTTGACGCAAGTTAAGATCATTCTGTTTGAACAGATATTGCAAACTCCGGTGATCGATGTAGATCTCACAAGGAACACCGTACAAATAGTGCCGCCAAATATTCAAGGCATGAACAATAGCTGCTAACTCAAGGTCGTGGACTGAGTAGTTCTTTTCATGCACCTTCAGCTGTCTGGACGTGTAGGCAATCACCCTACTGTCCTGCATCAACACCACAGCGAGACCAATCCGCGACGCATCACAATATACAGTATAAGACCCCGAACCTGTAGGCAATACCANGCATTAACACCGCACCGAGACCAATCCGCGATGCATTATAACATACAGTATAAGACCCCGAACCTGTAGGCAATACCAATACTGGGGCTGTAGTCAAAGCTGTCTTGAGCTTCTTAAAGCTCTCCTCACACTCCTCTGTCCACCTGAACGGGGCACCCTTCTGGGTCAGCCTGGTCATAGGTGATGCAATAGATGAGAATCCATATACAAAATGACGGTAATACCCCGCCAAACCAAGAAAATTTCGGATCTCCGTAGCTGATGACGATCTAGGTCAACTCTGCACTGCTTTCACGTTCTTCGGATCCACCTTGATCCCATTACTCGATACTACATGACCCAAGAATGCCACTGAGTCTAGCCAAAACTCGCACTTTGAAAATTTTGCATGTAACTTCTTTTCTCTCAAGGTCTGAAGCACTGTCCTCAGGTGCTGCTCAAGATCCTCCCGAGTCCGAGAGTACACCAGAATGTCGTCAATAAACACAATGACAAAAGAGTCAAGATAGGGCCGGAACATACTGTGCATCAAGTGCATAAAAGCTGCTGGGGAATTGGTCAGCCCAAAAGATATCACAAGGAACTCGTAGTGACCATACCGAGTCCTGAAAGCAGTCTTTGGGATATCTGGCTCCCGAATCATCAACTGATGATAGCCTGAACGTAAGTCAATCTTGAAAAATACTCTGGCACCTTGTAACTGATCAAATAAGTCATCAATACAAGGTAATGGATACCTGTTCTTCATTGTAACTTTGTTCAACTCGCGATAATCAATGCACATACGCATAGAACCATCCTTCTACTTCACAAACAAGACAAGATCACCCCAAGGTGACACACTGGGCCGAATGAATCCCTTATCAAGAAATTCCTATAACTGCTCCTTCAACTCCTTCAACTCAGGATGAGCCATATGATAAGAAGGAATAGAGATGGGCTGAGTGCCCGGCAACAAATGCCAAAATCAATATCTCTGTCGGGTGGTATGCCCGGAAGATCAGCTGAAAATACGCCAGGGAAATCCCTCGCTACTGGGACTGACTCAACTATAGGGGTATCAATACAGACATCTCTCACATAAGCTAGATACGCGTCACACCCCTTTTTAACCATTCGTTGAGCTTTAAGAAATGAAATAACTCTGCTGAGAGTATACTCTAAGGTACCTCTCCACTCTAATCACGATAGACCTAGCATAGCCAGTGTCACAGTCTTAGCGTGACAATCAAGAATAGCATAATGGGGCGACAACCAGTCCATGCCAAAGATAACATCAAAGTCTACCATATTGAGCAATAATAAATTAGCTCTGGTCTCAAAACCACTAAGGGCAATCAAACACAACCGATACATGCGGTCCACAATAAGAGAATCTCCCACAGGAGTGGACACATAAACAGGGGAACTCAAGGAGTCCCGAGATACGCCCAAATACGGGGGAAAATAAGACAAATAAGAATATGTAGAGATCGGATCAAATAAGACTGATGCGTCTCTATAACAAACCGGAATAATACCAGTAATGACAAAGTCGGAAACAACTACCTCTGTACGAGCCGAAAGATCATAATATCTGGCCTGGCCTCCCCCTCTTGGGCGACCTCGACCTCCCCGACCTCCACCTCGAGCTGGCTGAGCAGATGGGGCGGTAGCTGGTGCTGGAATCATAGCCTGAGGACCTAGTGGAGCACGCAGTGTCTGAGAAGTCTATGGAGGTGCACCCCTCATAAGTCTGGGGAAATCCCTCACCAGATGGCAAGTGTCGCCACACTCAAAACAAGCTCTCAGAGAACGTGGCTGCTGTGACTGGCTCGGGCCAGATCTGCTAGACTGACCGCTAAAAGCACCCCATTCATGAGGCACACTAGACACTCACGGTGCATAATAAGGCTCGTGATGCCTAGATGGGGCCGGAATACCACTGGTGGCTGGAAGTGCTGAATAGATGGGGTGACTCCCATAGCCCCTACCATGGCGAACTGCAGCTGGGACACAAGTACCACTATAAGTGCCAGACTCCCGGGACCTTTTGGCCTCCCTCTCTTCTCTATCCCGAGCGAGCATGCCCTCCAGTCTCCTAGCAATAATCACAACCTGCTGGTAAGAAATATCCATCTCCAACTCCCGGGCCATACAAATCCTGATACTGGGGTGGAGTCCCATAGCCCCTACCCTGGTGCATCTGCTCAAACTCTGCGTGCCATGCATCTCTGAGGCTTTGAGGGACATACTCCCTCAAAAACATGTCCGAGAATTGAGTCCATTGTCACGACCCAAACCGATGGGTCGCGACGGGCACCCGATGCCTTACTCAACCGAGTACCAACGTTACATATCCTTATTATCGTACTGTCATTGGCAAATGGGCCAAACAGGCCGTCATGGGCTAACCAGAATAAACATAAGGGAATACTCAATATAAGACATCCTAATATGATATAAAAATGTATACATTTGACATAAGGGCCTATAAGGACATGATGAGAACTCGTACACTGAACATAGGTCGACAAGGCCATACAATCTTTCATATACATGACATCTGTCTACAAGCCTCTAAGAATACATAATTGTCATAAAGCTCAGGACAGAGCCCCGCCATACCAGTCAATACATATCTTAATCATACTAACAAATAGCAACTCCGGAGCAATTGGAGCGCACCAATACCTTCCGCTGAGCTGATAGCCTACTTGGAGGACTCTCTACCTGGCTATCGGGACCTGCGGGCATGAAATGCAGCGTCCCCAGGCAAAAGGGACGTCAGTACAAATAATGTACCGAGTATGTAAGGAATGAAAATCTGTAAATAATAGACATGAGAGAAACATCGAGTAAAAGACTCAACATGTAAGTCTGAATAACTCTGTAAATCATTAATATTTACAATGCCATGCATATGCGTATAAATGCCATACCATGCATAGGTATATTCGTACATAACATCATCAAGCTTCTGAGGGCATCCCATCATATCATCTCGGCCACTGTGGGCAAATCATCAAGGTATACCAGCTGATCAGGTGGTGGTGCGTATATAACACCGTAACCTTTTTCGATATCCTATATACATATAATATATGTGTATATAACTCCATCTGGTCACGGGTCAATGTACATGTATAAATGAATGAAGTGCATATGAAATACGTCAATAAAATCTCTTGGAACGTCATAGGACCATTATGCCTTTGATTAATGTCATAAAATAAATTTATCAACTTACGTATTTTCTAAGACCCATGAACAGATAATAGAATAATAAGACACATGGGGAATCAAGAATATAGACACCCCTAGTATTTCTATGAATAGAGTCATTTATGAAAGTTGCGTATTTTTCTCGTTTTATTTGTATCATTTAGATCATACCAAAAGAAAGAAGGGATAGCCTTAACATTCCTGAGCCGATTCTCTTGACAATTCCTCTAACACACGTCAATTGCGACAACACGTAACGGCGGATCGAAGTAGAAAAAAATCCGTATGATATTCTTGAGAAAGATTGTACCGTGCTTTCTTAGAATTACACCTCACGCATAATTGGATCTTGTATAAATTTCGTTGAAGCAATTTCACGTTGCCATCACTTGTAGGGATTTGCTGGAGCACTTCACTTTGCTATGAAGATTGAAATGTGTCTCTCTTTGAACCTTTAAGATGTCTTTTACCTTAGTGGGTGTGGGCCCCACTAAGGTGATGAGTTAGCCACAAAAGATCCTCTAATTGCCACCTATTTTAATGACTATGAGTCATTACTTGGGCTTTAAAATCAAGATCCCTTGGCTGCCATATTAGAAGATTAATCAACCTTATCCAAATATTTTTAATTAATTAGTTAATCTCCCACTAAAATCAATAATTAACCAATTATCCACATAATCAAGAATTATCTCAAGTTACTCAAAATACTACTTACTTTTAACACACTTTATACACCTTATAATTATGGTCATGTGGTATCTTGTATGGCACTAGTCCATAAATACGGGGTATTATAGCTTGGACCGTATTTTATCCCCAGATTGCCAAACTTCGACGAAACTCATTTTCTTCGATTTTCTTACCCTCTCACCTTAACGAATTTACTTATCACTTGTTTGAAATAGCGTAATATTTATAATCCCAAAGTAATCTCATTCCCGAACTTACATCGATTAACTTACGATAAAACTTTAATGTACGGAAATGCTGGATGTAACATCTCATTTCCGAGCTTTCATCAATTTACTTATGGCGTACTTTTACGTACGAAAACATGAGGTGTAACGTCCATGTAAGTGAAGCTGCCTCATCCGGACTACTCAACTCATAAGCACGCCATCACTGATAGGTTGCTCCTCTAAGCTGAAATACAGTAAAAGGAAACCCCACTCGACTCCGCTACACCCATAGTTCGGAGAATATGGTGACACTCCTCCAGAAAACTCTGGGCATCCTCTGACGCCAGTCCACTAAAGGTAGGAGGGTGGTACTTCTTGTATCTCTCAAGTCTGAGCTGCTCCGACTCAGAAACTGCTGCCCTAACCTCAGGCTGAGCTGGAGCTACCGGCTACATCGGTATAATCACTAGAACCTGGTCGGCCTGAGCCCGCTGCTCTTGAGTACTGGCGACGGGAGTCTGTGCTCCTCCCCCATCCTGAGATGTGGCAGGAGCAAGTGGAATCAATCCAGCCTTAGCTAAGGTGCTGAATATGCTCAGAAACTAGGCTAGAGTCTCCTGGAGGGCTGGTGCAACAACAGGTATCTTAGGTGTCTGCCCTCCAACTAGAGCTACTGGAGGGATCCTCTGTAGCAGCTCATGTGGGTGATCTGGCTGCACCGTGTGGACGTCCCCAGCCTCTACCCCAGCCCCGGCCTCTCGCGGCTCTAGTAGGGGGCATGGGTGCCTGGCCATCAGATCCGACTGTACGTGTCCTCACCATCTGTGAGAGAATAGAATATAGATGTTTAGAATTTTTGATGTCAACAAATTTTGCACGACAAGGAATCAAAGAAGTATAATTTTTCCTAATAGTTCCATAGCCTCCCGAAGATAAGTACAAACGTCTTCATACCGATCCACGAGACTGTAATAAATCGGCTTGTGACTCACAACACCTATAAACATAGATCTCTGATACCAATTTGTCACGACCCAAACTCCCTCCGTATAACGTTGTGACGGCACCTAGTCTCTACGACTAGGTAAGCCTAATAAATTACGAAAAAATAAAGAAACGAAAGTAAAAATTGGCAACTAACAGCAGTAGATTACTAAATAACTAGTAACAATGTCGCTTGACATGTACAATAACCAACACTCTAGTAATACACAGTATTCCCAAAACCCGGAACATCATAATTCACAAGCTACAGAATGAAAAGTAGTATCTCTATACAACAGAGTCTAATAAAAGAAGTACAGAACGTAATTGGCATAGGGGAGAATAGAAGGGGACTCCGAGGTCTGCGGATGTGGAAGATGTACCTTGAAGTCTCCGTACAACAGCAAACACTCTCAGCTATTAGCGGGGCTGATAAGAAGTACCTGGATCCACACACAAAACATGTGCAGAAAAGTAGCATGAGTACACCACAACGGTACCAGTAAGTGCCAAGCCTAACCTCGGTCGAGCAGTGACGAGGTCAGGTCAGGCCCACTGGTAAATAATAAATAAGGCACGAGGATATACAGTATAATAAGAGACTAGAATTTAACAAAAGGAAACACATCAAGGCAACAGTACAACACACATGGGTAAACAGTAGGGGATCTCCCGAGATACCGTCTCGTAGTACCAAAATAACTATATAGGGAGAACTCTCGAGGTACCGCCTCATAGTCTCAAAAGTAAACACACAGCTCAAACCGATAAATAAAATAGTTAACAACAAGATTTCAACAGTTATACTGATAAGGAACAAGGAAAAACATGGATCAACTAGGCATGCCTCAGAAAGTTCAAATAAGCAGTTAAAGCACGTAGACATGCGATAATAGACTAAACAGGATAACTACACATATTGGAATAGCTCAATTAAGAATGAAAAATAGACTAATACACATTTAAACAATATCACTCAAATTAAAGGAAAAACAGGTTATTACTCAGTAAGATAAATCGGGTTTTACAACAAATAGCCCGTGTACGTACTTGTCACCTCACGTACACGACGCTCACATATCACAACAGTACCAAATCCTAAGGGGATTTTCCTCACGCAAGGTTAGACAAGCCACTTACCTCGAACCAAGCTCAATCAATCGGTAACGATGCCTTTTCCACGAATATCCGACTCTGAATGGCCAAATCTAGCCAAAATCAATTACATACCATAACTACAACTATAAGAAACTAATCTAATTAATGAAATCAAAGCTAAAGCAAGAAATTAGATAATCGCCCCAAAAAGCCTTCCCGGGCCCACGTCTCGCAATAGGGTAAACATCACAAAATATGAGCACACATTCACTCACGAGTCCAACCATATAAGAATTATTCAAATCCGACCTCAGATCGCCTTTCAAAACTCGGAATTTTAGTTGAAGATCTTCTTCCCATTTTTCCAAATTTTTCAACCCCGAAACCGAAATCAAAGAATTAATTAATGATAGATTAGTGGGATATAACCAAAATGGAGTGTAGAATTACCCAATCGATATCTCTGTAAATCCCTCAAAATATCATCCAAATCCGAGCTCCCAAACTCAAGTTTTGATAAAAATGGCCAAACCATCATTTTGAAATGATATAAGTCTGCCCAGGTGAATCCTTCTTTGCGAACGCGGCCACACCCTCACGTTCACGTATAAGAAAATTCCACTGACCAAAATTCCTCCTTCGCGAACGCGAGGGACCTCTCACGAACGCGTAACTTTCACTTCCTGATGCTTTGCAAACACGACACCCGCTACCGAACGCGTAGAACAAATCCTTGGGGTTCCCAGCTGCTCCACTTCCTCTACGCGAACGCGATGCACTGATCCTCAAACGTTCGCAAATGCGTCCCCATCTTCGTGAACGCGAAGAACAACTCCAGTTGGCCTCTCAAATGCCTTACATGATCGCGAGACTTCTCTCGCAAACGCGATGAAGAAAAGTCTGCAACAAAAATACCAGAAAATCTGCTATCTTTCACAAGTCCAAAATGATCCGTTAAGCATCCAAAACACACCCGAGGCCCCTCGGGACCTCAACCAAATATACCAACCAGTTCTAAAACACCTTAAGAATTTAGTCGAGCACTCAAATCAATCAAACAACGCTAAAAATATGAATCACCCTCCAATCCAAACTTAATGAACTTGAAACTGCAAATTTCTACAATCGATGCTGAAACCTATCAAACCACGTCCGATTGACCTCAAATTTTGTACACAAGTCATATTCAACATTACGTACCTACTCCAACTTCCAGAATTGGAATTCGACCCCGATATCAAAAAGTCCACTACCAATCAAAATCTTCAAAAATTTGACTTTCGCCAATTCAAGCATAAATCAGCTATAGACCTCCAAAACACAACGGACATGCCCCTAAGTCCAAAATCAGCCAACGGAGCTAACGGAACCGATGAAACTCCATTTTGGAGTCGTCTTCATACGGTTCTAACTACAGTAAAAAATCCTAAGACTTAAACTTCCGTTTAGGGACTAAGTGTCCCAAATCACTCCGAAACCAAAACAAAACCTCCCGGCAAGTCTCACAAGTTGAAATGGATAAGGGAAAAATAGTAAATAGGGGATCGGGGCTAATACACTTAAAACGACCCGCCGGTTCGTTATAAGCCTAATTAAGGACTTCGGAAGCTCGATCGAATATCGAGCTCGGGTTTACCCGTATACAGATAGTTCCCTTATTTTTCCTAGAGTAGATGATGAGAAACATTATGAGCCTCAAATTCTCACTTTAATATATCATGACGCAAGTGACAAAAATTTGACGTCACAATGCCCTTATTTTTCGGAGAGCAAATGATGGGAAACGATTCGAGCTTTCGCTTCTTAAAAACGTGACGATGAATTCATGACGTAAGTGATAAGAATAGTGGAAGCATCCCATCGGTCCAGTCTTCGAGGCATTAAATGTTTGCTAGTCAAGGGTTGGCCATCTTGGGATATGAATCACCGTGATGTGAACCGCCGTTTGGGAATATTATAAATACCCTTCAACCCATTCATTAGAACCTTTTCCATTTCAACTCTTGCTCTTGCGTTTTAAGAGAATTTCATCATCATCACCTTCTGTTTTTCTGGTTTTAAGCTTATGAACTTTCCTCCTTGTGAGTTTTTTGAAATTTATTCATAAAGTACCTTCTAGTTACAACTCTTCCTTTACTAATATTTTCTTCTCTCCTCTATTTAGAAGTAATGGCAAAGTCTTCAAAATATGTTCCTAAAAAAGAAACCCCTTCTTCCTCGAAGCCATCGAAAAATGTTTCACCTGCTGCTACTGAGGAACCAACATCGGAACCCCCTCTAAAGTCGTTTGTCCCTTCGGGGTGCCCAACCGGGACCGACTTCAAGATAGAGCAAACCCCTTGGTACCGGGTCAGTGCGAGCCGGTCTCAAGGTACATATATATTATTACAGCTGACATCCCCGATAAGGTAAAAAAGGACTGCAACTGGGAAGATAAACTCATAGTGGCCCCTACTCTCGAGGAATAGATCACCATCTACATGGAGGGTTTTTAAGTGTTTACACTTACCCTTTCACGCTGGGCTCTTTAGACCCAATTATCGTAGCTTTTTGCAAAAGATATGAGGTGATGCTCGGGCAGATCCATCTTTCATTTTGGAGGATTGTTATTCTGCTTCGTTTCTTTGTGAGCAAGCTCAAGGGGTATCCATTTACCTTTGACCATCTCACGCGCATATATAGCCCTCGACTTTACTAAGGGGGATTAATCAAGCTCGCACCTCGAGCCACTAAGGCCTTATTATCGAGCATCGACGAGGATCGGGATCGGAGCTGGTTGGGCCGATTTGTTCGGGGGCCGATTTGTTTGAGGCCGAATTTTATCACGTTGGGGATACCGATGTGGAGGCCGGAGTTGAGGCTCCCCGAGATTCTGGAAAAGCCCACCGGAAGCACTCAGACCGATAGAGATTATTGACTCACCCTCGTTCACAAAGTTGATGTTTAATGCGGCCCAAGTTGCAAAAGAACGCCCCATCGAGGGGGTCCATAGATCGAACGATCCTTTCTATGTTTTTTTCGACGGTGTGGATTCAACATCTACGGAGGACGCCTTTGGTTTTGGTGATCTAGAGATACTGAGGAATAGCTCTCCCTCAGAAGCAAGCGGGCTGTCATGACCTGGAGTTCCCACCGTCGGGACCGTGATGACGCCTAACATTTCACTTGCTAGGCAGGACAATGTTAGAAAATTATTAAACCAATCCTTATTTCATTTAGTAAATAAGAGAAAATAAGTTAGGATGAAATATAGCGAGTGCGGAATAATATAGAAACTGCATCAATTACCACTACCCGGATCTGGAGTCACAATTCACGAGCATTCTAGAATTCATTACAAGTAATAGAATGAAAGAAATATAACTGTTTGGATGAAAGAAACAGTAAAACATAAAAGGTAGACGGGGACTTCAAGGTTTGTGAACGTCGATATATCTATCTTGAGTCTCCGGATAACAGTCCAATAACAAAAAATCTCGATCAACCCAAGCCGATACCAAAATTTGCACAGTAAGTGCAGAGTGCAGTATCAGTACAACCGACCCCATGTACCGGTAAGTGTTGAGCCTAACCTCGACGAAGTAGTGATGAGGCTAAGACAAGGCACCTACAAATCGACCTGTACAATTTAACAGCGTATATACAAGTAACAACAATGAAAAGCTAATCGGGTAATATCGGGAGGGGGAAACATGCTGAGGGAAATACGAGATAAAGAACAACAGCAGAATAATGACTGAAATAACCAATGTACTATGAATCAACAGGAACAACGAATACAGTAAATGAAATCAAATTGCACGGCATCACCATTCGTGATTTTACTCTCAACCTCACCATAAAATCAATAGAAATAGCACGGCATCACCCTTCGTGCATTAACTCTCATATCATGGCACGACATCATCCTTTGTGCATTAACACTCACAATATGGAACGACATCACCCTTTGTGCATTAACACTCACAATATGGCACGACATCACCCTCCGTGCATTAACATTCACAATATGGCACAACATCACCCTTCGTGCATTAACACTCACAATATGGCACAACATCACCCTTCATGTATTAGCACTCTCCCTTACCATAATGCAATGAACAATTAACAATAGGGAGATAGAATAACAAATACAAGCCTTACTTCAACATTTGGTTCCACAATATTAAACTTAACTTCGGAGTCAATATTCAATTATCACCAGGAGATCCATAAACCTGATAAAAACAATCAACTTAACAATACTAGTCTAAACACATAGCAATTAGGCATGGGAAAAAGAGACAATATGAGCAAACGAGAGAAACAGGGAAACCAGGTAAATTAGCGATGCATAAGTACTCGTCACCTCACATATATGCCGCTCACATGAATTTCACATAGCAAATAGTCTGAGGTTCCTAATTCCCTCAAGTCAGGGTTAACCACGATACTTACCTCACTCCGAAGGCCACTCAATACTCAATCACAACTTTTCCTCTAGAATCCATCTCCAAACCACTTATATCTATTCAAAAATGACTCAATGATATCAAATATTGCTAAAAGAATCAATTACATTGCATAAATTTAGATTTTCCCAAACTTCCTCCAAAAAGTCAAAAATCGACCCCGGGCCCGCTTGGTCAAAACCCAAGGTTCGGACCAAAATCTATTTATCCATTTACCCCCGAACCCGGATATATAATTGATTTTGGAATCCGACCTCAAATTGAGGTCTAAATCCCCAAATTTCGAAATCCCTAGTTTCTACCCCAAACTCTCAATTCTACCATGAGAACTCTAGATTTTTGGTTGAACATTTATGAAATGTAATGGGTAATTGAAAGAAAATAGTTTAGAACCACTTACCAACACTTTGGGGAAGAAAAAAATATCTCTTGAAAAACGCCTCTAGCCCGTTTGGTTTTTGAG
>AWOL01S0041019.1:86487-112180 GCA_000715115.1 Nicotiana otophora | reverse complement strand
CACCCTTTGTGCATTAACACTCACAATATGGCACGACATCACCCTCCGTGCATTAACATTCACAATATGGCACAACATCACCCTTCGTGCATTAACACTCACAATATGGCACAACATCACCCTTCATGTATTAGCACTCTCCCTTACCATAATGCAATGAACAATTAACAATAGGGAGATAGAATAACAAATACAAGCCTTACTTCAACATTTGGTTCCACAATATTAAACTTAACTTCGGAGTCAATATTCAATTATCACCAGGAGATCCATAAACCTGATAAAAACAATCAACTTAACAATACTAGTCTAAACACATAGCAATTAGGCATGGGAAAAAGAGACAATATGAGCAAACGAGAGAAACAGGGAAACCAGGTAAATTAGCGATGCATAAGTACTCGTCACCTCACATATATGCCGCTCACATGAATTTCACATAGCAAATAGTCTGAGGTTCCTAATTCCCTCAAGTCAGGGTTAACCACGATACTTACCTCACTCCGAAGGCCACTCAATACTCAATCACAACTTTTCCTCTAGAATCCATCTCCAAACCACTTATATCTATTCAAAAATGACTCAATGATATCAAATATTGCTAAAAGAATCAATTACATTGCATAAATTTAGATTTTCCCAAACTTCCTCCAAAAAGTCAAAAATCGACCCCGGGCCCGCTTGGTCAAAACCCAAGGTTCGGACTAAAATCCATTTACCCATTCACCCATCCACTCCCGAGCCCGGATATATAATTGGGTTTGGAATCCGACCTCAAATTGAGGTCTAAATCCCCAAATTTCGAAATCCCTAGTTTCTACCCCAAACTCTCAATTCTACCATGAGAACTCTAGATTTTTGGTTGAACATTTATGAAATGTAATGGGTAATTGAAAGAAAATAGTTTAGA
Organism: Nicotiana otophora; assembly: GCA_000715115.1. Classification (NCBI taxonomy): domain Eukaryota; kingdom Viridiplantae; phylum Streptophyta; class Magnoliopsida; order Solanales; family Solanaceae; genus Nicotiana; species Nicotiana otophora. The sequence goes on along the minus strand of AWOL01S0041019.1, from coordinate 111,270 downwards.
ACCACTTACCAACACTTTGGGGAAGAAAAAAATATCTCTTGAAAAACGCCTCTAGCCCGTTTGGTTTTTGAGAAGTTAAAGAAATGGCTTAAGTCCCGTGTTTGGGACTGTTTATGCACTGGGTGACAGTGTTCATCGCGTTCGCGAGGACACTGTCGCATTCGCGAAGAGCAGAGTTGCCAAGCTTACGCGTTCGCGAGTCCCCCTCCGCGTTCGCGAAGGCTACTCCCCCTGGCCTTCGTGTTCGCGAGACCTTGCTTGCATTCGCGATGAAGGAAAGACTGACCCTTCCCCCAGGTCCCTAACACTACGTGTTCGCGTTGAGCTGGTCGCGTTCGCGAAGGGTAAAGCCCCCATCGCTTCACGTTCGCGACCAAGCCTTCGCGTTCGCGAAGAAGAAAATTCAGCCATCCCAGTTTCTACTTCGTATTCGCGAGAGTGCCTTCCCGAACACGAAGAAGGAAATCAGAAGGCACCTGGAACTGGAGAAAAACCAGATTTTCCTAAGTTCAAACATCCCGAAGCCTATCCGAAACTCAACCGAACCCTCGAGGTTCCAAACCAAACATACACACAAGTCTAAATATATCATATGAACCCGCTCGCGCGATCAAATCGTCAAAATAACACCTAGAACTACGCATTTAGCACCAAATTAAATAAAATTCTCAAGAACACTTTAAAATTCCTATTTTCACAATCGGACGTCCGAATCACGTCAAACCGACTCTGTTTCTCACCAAATTTCACAGATAAGTCATAAATATTATATTGGACCTATACCGGGCTCCGAAACTAAAATACGGACCCGGTATCAACAAGGCCAAACATCAACCAATTCTTAAAAACCATTAAACTTTTAGACTTTTAATTTTCATAAAAAATTCATAACTTGAGCTAGGGACTTTCGAATTCAATTCCGGGCATACGCCCAGGTCTCATATTTTGATACGGACCCACCAAGACCGTCAAAATATGGATCCGAGCCCATTTACCAAAAATATTAACAGAAGTCAACTCAATTGAAGTTTTTAGGCAAACCAATTCTTAGTTTATCAGTTTTTAATATATAAGCCTTCCGGGCCACTACCGGACTGTGCACGCAAGTCGAGAAGGGTAAAACTGAAATATTTAAGGCTTAAGAGCGCATAATCGAGTTCTAAAATATAAGATGACCTTTTTGGGTCATCACACATGACTTCCTTCAGCCAGGAATTGGTTGCTCGATTCTTTGCTCGAGTGCATATCCTAATCGGAAGCGCTCTATTATTTTTCACTTCCGGAGGATGCCCGATTTCTGTTCGCACCAGTAGGTGTGGCTAGCTATCTTCGGTGCTTGGTGACCTAGGATGATCAAGCTAATATAAACGAGATGGACGCACCCTGCCTTTTCAATGAAGCACAATAGGCGCTGAATCGGGTAACTTCTAGTTTTTCCAAGTGAATTTTTGATTTATAATTAGATTATTTCGCATATGTTTTAGTGTTTACCTTGTTCCTCATAGGATTCGATGCTTCATCACGAGGCATTTTTGAGGTACTAGGATAACCTTAAGCAACTCGAAGCCGGAGTATGACAGCTTACTGAGAAGAGAGACGCCTTTAAACTTCTTAGTGAACAACTTGAAGGGGAGACTAAGAACCTCCGTGCCAAGCTGGAAGTGGCCTGGAAGGATCATGCTGACTTGGTCGAGCAGGTAAAGGTTTTCGAAGTAAGTGATGATGAATTTGATTCGGTGACTAATGGTCAAAATCCGCAGGTCCAGCAAAAACTCGATCGGATTGCTCAGCTCCGAGCTGAAATGGACATAATCAAAGCTTGAGATTGATGAATGGAGAGGAAAAATGGATCGATTGACCTCAGAAAAACAGGCTTTTAGGGCATAACTATCTTCAGCCAAAATTCAGCTGAGAGCGGCAAAGGAAAGAGTCGAGGTTCAGAAAAAAAGGGTTGAGGAGCTTCAATCTCGGCTTGGTTCGGCCGTCTCAGATCGAGATAATCTGGTCAAGGAGCTCAAAACGGCCAAGTCGGAGATCTTCGTGGCCAAGTCTGAAGTCGCTGAAATGGTGACCCAGTACAAGGCTGATGCCGAAGCTGCTCAAGACCAATCAAAAAATATAGCCGAGCATACGAAATGGCAATCTCAAAGGCAGGCCCTCGAGGAAATTCATGCTCGAGGTTTTGACTTATCGGCCAAGATCAAGGATGCCAAAGTGCTCAAAGCCGAGGCTAAAAAACTGGCTTATCCCGAGGAGGAGGATTCTGAAGAATCAAGCGGATCCGAGGATGGAGAATACCTCGGTAATCCAGCTGATGAGGCGGGTTCCGGCCAAGATCGTGCGGCCTCTGTTTGATTTTGTTTCTTTTTGTACTTAGTATTTTTTGTCGAGGTTGCTCGGCGTTTGTAAAGACAACACTTCGTAAATATAAATTCTCTATTTTTGATAATTTCTCGAGTTCTTCCTTTGCTTTTTCACTTTACGTTTTTGCAAAGATTGAAATGCCTTAGCATTAAATAGTCATGTTCGAATAGGCTTTGCCTTTGATATTATTATTTCTAGAGCATCGTAGGATCTGGTATGTCCGGGAACTCTCCCCGAATACTCATATTTTTTAGGATATGACTTGCCAAGAGTGAATTTTGTTCAAGTTTACGTAAGCTTTTGCAACCCGAGTTTTGTTAACTCGGAACGGCCTTAACCCTTAAATTCAAGCAATGCCAAATAAGCTTCACGCCCTCGAGTTTTATTAACCCGGAAGGACCTTAGCCTTTTAAATCAGGCAATGCCAAATAAGCTTCATGCCCTCGAGTTTTATTAACTCGGAACGGCCTTAGCCTTTTATTTCGGGAAATGCCAAATAAGCAGTCCCCGAGTGAGAGTGAATGTTCGAACTTGGATTAAGGTGGCCCTTGGGATCGATAGCTTTAGCTTTAGGAATTACCTTGAAATATGTAAGAAGTATTTTAAAGGACAAGATGTTTATGTGCAAGGAAGAATCTTCTTTTATATTCTTGTGCACAATAGTTGTACATGTATACAGATTTTGTGCCAGGGCTCGAGCTGTCTATGTGGGCACGGTTCATTTGACCGTTTGACCCTTACAATAAATCAGTTCCTCGTTAAAGTCGATATCTCCGAGGATATTGCCCCCTGTGTTCGGGGCTTACTGAAGAGTGGCCTCGAATACTGTTGTGATCATTGCCACCGGTCCGTAAACGGACTTCAATTCTAAGTTAGCACTATTTACTTGTTGCGTCGTTAAAAACCTTGCCGGAAAACCCATTTGGGACAAAGCCGGTTCAAGGAAAAAAGAGTGCAACGCGTGCTTTCAGACCTAGGACCTCGTATCATCCTTTGTTGGTCACCTGCTAGTGTTAGTTTGAAATGCAAAAATAAAAGAAATAATCGGGGCTGTACCTTAGCAGTAATATCACTTTAAATGAGTTATATTCCAGTTGTTTGATAATTGCTCGCCGTTCATTGTTCTGAGCTTGTAGGACCCTTTTTCGGTAATCTCGATAATTTTGTACGGTCCTTCCCAGTTTGGTCCTAATTTCCATTTGTTCAGGTTTTGGGTGTTCAGTGTAACTTTTCTTAGTTCTACGTCCTCGGTATTGAATTACCGAAGGTTGGCCCTTCGATTATAATATCTCTTGATTCGCTACTATTGGGTGGCCAACCGGACAAGGGCGGCTTCGCGCCTTTCATCTAATAGTTCGAGGCTGGTACTCACGACCTCATCGTTTGATTCCTTTGTTGCATGTCGGAATCTGATGCTCGGTTCTCCGACCTCGACCGATATTAAATCTTCGGTGCCATAAACCAAAGAAAACGGGGTAGCCCCGATACTGGATTTTGAGGTTGTACGGTATGCCCACAGGACCTCAGGTAGCATTTCCTTCCATTTTCCTTTGGCGTCGAACAACCTCTTTTTGGGGTTTTGGATTATAGTTTTATTGGTGGATTTTGCTTGTTCGTTCCCACTAGGGTGGTAAGGAGTGGATAAGATTTTGTTTATCTTATTGTCTTCGAGAAACTTGCTTACTTTGCTGCTAATAAACTATTTCCCGTTGTCGCACACAATTTCGGCAGGTATTCCGAATCGACATACAATGTGGTCCCAGATAAAATCAATGACTTCTTTTTCTCTGACCTTTTCATACGCCTGTGCTTCCACCCATTTAGAAAAATAGTGAGTCATAAATAAAATAAATTGGGCCTTACCGGGCGCCCGTGGAAGGGGGCCAACGATGTCCATCCACCATTTCATGAATGACCATGGTGACAAGACCGAATATAGCGGCTCTCCTACTCGATGAATCATCGGAGAATTCCTTTGGAATCCATCACATTTTCGAACAAACTCCTCTGCGTGTTTTTCTATGTCGATCCAGTGGTAACCGCCTCTGATTATTTTTCGAAACAATGATTCGGCGGCCGAATGATTTCCACGGGTACCTTCATGGATTTCCCTCAAAATGTATTCGGTATCCCTCGGTCCCAAACATATCGCGATTGGGCCATCGAACCTTCTTCTGACTAAAGTTCCATCCTTGGATAAACTAAATCAGGTTGCCTTTGTATGTAGGGCCCTCGATTCTTTTGGCTCCGAGGGCAGTTTTCCGGTCCTGAGATATTCCACATACTTATTCCTCCAATCCTAAGTTAGGCTCGTTGAATTGATCTCGACGTGGCCTTGTTCCTCCATCGATCTTATAAGCTGCACAATATCTCCCTAGTTGATCTCGTTGTCTTCGACCGATGATCCCAAGTTAGCGAGGGCATCAATTTTGCTCTTTTGATCCCGAGGTACATGTTGCAAAGTCCATTCTTTGAACCGATTTAATGTCACATGTAACTTGTCCAAGTATCTCTGCATTCGTTTTTCTCTGACCTTGAATGTCCCATTAACTTGGTTTACCACAAGGAGTGAGTCACACTTAGCTTCGATCACCTCTGCCCCCAAGATTTTGGCCAAATCAAGGCCTGCAATCATGGCCTCATATTCGGCCTCGTTGTTAGTCAATTTCACAGTCTTAATAGATTGCCTAATTATATTACATGTTAGTGTCTTTAGTACGATGCCAAATCCGGACCCTTTTGCGTTTGAGGCGCCGTCCGTGAAGAGGGTCCAGAATCCCGAAGAAGTCCCTGAGTTAATCAATAACTCTCTTTCGACCTCGAGTATTAAGGTCGACATAAAGTTGGCCATGAAATCTGCCAAACTTTGTGACTTAATGGCGGTCCGGGGTCGGTACTCAATATCGTAACCACTTACTTCCACGCCCATTTTGCCAATCGGCATAAGAGTTCAGGCTTATGCATAGCGTTCCTTAACGGGTAAGTTGTTACGACACATATGGATTAACATTGGAAGTATGGTTTTAGTTTCCTGGAGGTGCTTAGCAAGGCGAGCACCATTTTTTCTAGGTGAGGATACCTAGTTTCTGCCTCACATAAGGTCCTACTAACATAATAGATCGGAAATTACGTACCGCGTTCTTCCCGAACTAGGACTCCACTTACTTCTATCTCCGAGACCGCCAAATACAAGTATAGTTGTTCATCTGTATTTTGTGTGTGAAGCAGCGGTGCGCTCGATAAATACTTCTCTAGTTCCTCCAAAGCTTGTTCGCATTCTGGAGTCTATGAAAAGTTATTCTTCTTTTTCAACAGTGCGAAGAATCGGTGGCTCTTGTCGGACGACCTCGAAATAAATCCTAGAGCGGCTATGTGCCATGTTAGCCTTTGCACGACCTTTATGTTTTCTACGACTGTGATATCTTCTGTGGCTTTGATCTTGTCGGGGTTGATCTTGATTCCTTGGTTGAATACCATGAATCCGAGGAATTTACCCGATCCAACTCCGAACGCACATTTTTCGGGTTCAGCTTCATATTGTACCTCTTCAATATGCTGAAGGTTTCCTACAAATGTTTTAAATGGTCCTCTGCTTGCGGGGACTTAACCAACATATCATCAATATAAACTTCCATCAATTTTCCTATTTGTTCTTCGAACATCCGATTTACCAAGCGTTGGTACGTGTCACTAGCATTTTTCAATCCAAACGACATTACATTATAACAATATGTGCCGTATTTAGTAATGAAGGAGTTTTTTTCCAAATCACCTCGGTTCATTCGTATTTGGTTGTACACGGAATAGGCATCGAGAAAACTGAGGATCTCGTGGCCGGCCGTGGTATCGATCATACGGTTGATGTTGGGCAAAGGAAAAGAGTCTTTGGGACATACTTTATTCAAATCTTTGTAATCTACACACATTCTTAGTTTATTCCCTTTTTTAGGGACTACCACGATGTTTGCTAACCAATCCGAGTATTTAACCTCCCGAATGGACCCTATTTTAAGGAGTTTAAATACATCGTCCTTGATGAAAGCATGTTTGACCTCAGACTGGGGCCTCCTCTTCTGCTTGACCGGATTGATTTTCGGGTCCAATCTTAGTTTGTGAGTGGTTATCTCCAGCGGGATCCCTGTCATATAAAGATGGGACCAAGCGAAATAATCTATATTAGTTACAAGAAATTGAATAAGTTTTTTCTTGAGCTGAGGAGTTAACTCCGTGCCCAGGTATACCTTCCGATCGGGCAGATGCTCGACCAATATAACCTGTTCCAGCTCTTCGGACGTTGATTTGGTTACGTCGGAGTCATCGGGGATTATAAAAGATCAGGGGACCCCGTAATCATCGTCTTCATAAGTCCCCTGCTTATCCGATTGGGTCGTGGCCGGTGTCGGTGACTGCTATTTGGCCTCTTGGTTCGCGCCCGAATTTTGTTCATTCGATGTTGTGAGTACTGATATAGGAATCACTTCTTCGACTGCAAATATCTCTTTCACGGCTGGTTGTTTCCCTAGACTGTCTTAATCCCTTCTGGAGTTGGGAATTTTAACACTTGGTGAAGAGTTGAGGGCATTACCCTCATGTTATGGATCCACGGCCTTCCGACAAGGGCGTTGTACCTCATGTCTCCTTCGATCACATAAAATTGGCCTCTCGTATGGTTCCTGTGATATTGACTGGTAACGTTATCTCTCCCTTAGTGGTTTCACATGCCATGTTGAACCCGTTTAGAATTCGGACTACAGTCACAACTTTGTCTCGTAGACCGAGCTGTTCTACGATCCTCGACCGAATGATGTTGGCCGAGCTACCTGGATCAATCAGCACATATTTAATTCGAGTTTTATTTACGAGTACAGATATTACCAATGCATCATTGTGAGGTTGTATGATCCCTTCCGCATATTCATCACTAAAGATAAAATTCCTTCTGGTACGTAGTCTCGTGTTCGTTTCTCCCTAGTGATGGATACTTTGGTGCGTTTCAACATCGACCCTTGTGGGATATCGACTCCATCAATGATCATATTTATGATATGTTGAGGTTCCGTATCTTCTTGTCCTGTTTGTTTGTTAGAATCCGTTTTTCTAAAGTAGTTCTTGGCTCGGTCACTCAAGAATTCTCGAAGGTGCTCATTGTTGAATAAACATGCTACTTCTTCTCTCAGCTGTCGACAATCTTCCGTTCTATTATCGTGAGTGCCATGATATTTACACATCTGGTTAGGTTCCCTTTGAGCTGGATCAGATTGTAGAGGTCGAGGCCATTTGGTATCACTGATGCGCCCGATAGCAGATACGATAGCGATAACATCGACATTAAAGTTGTATTACGATAGTCTCAACACTTCTTTAGGCCCGATGGACCTGTCGAAGCTGTTTGTGGTCATGAGCCCCCGGTTGCTTCGACCTTGATTATTTTTCCTGACGTTCCTTACGGGGTTACGCCTCGACCCACTGCTCCTTTGATCTCCATTATATGGTAGATATCGATTCCTGTTTGATCTTAGTTCACGATCAATGTTTCTCTTGACTCTATCGAGGGTTTCAACGGGATAAACAGACTTCAAGGGGGCCCTGAGTTGGTCATCTTCGGCTCTAATTTTTGATTGATACCGGTTATGTACATCTGCCTAGGTAATGACATGGTATTCTATCAAATTCTGCTTTAGTTGGTGTGAAGCCACCGAGCTTTGAATATTGAGTCCCTGCGTGAAAGCTTGACTAGCCCAATCATCAGCGACTGGCGGCAGGTCCATTCGTTCCATTTGGAAACGGGACACGAATTCTCTGAGCATCTCGTTATCCTTCTGTTTAACTTTGAAAAGGTCCGATTTCCTGGTCTCGACTTTGATGGCACCAACATGTGCTTTCACGAAGGAGTCTGCAAGTATAGCAAATGAATCAATAGAATTAGGAGGTAAATTGTGATACCATGTCATAGCTCCTTTTGACGGGGTTTCCCATAATATTTTCAGTAGAACCGACTTGATCTCGTCGTCTTTCAAGTCGTTTGATGGCGCACGTGTAAGAAGTTACATACTCGTTTGGATCGGTCGTTCTGTTATACTAAGGTATTTCGGCATACATAATTTTTTGGGGATTGTCTTTGGAGTCGCGCTCGGAGGAAAAGGTTTTTGCACGAGCTTCCTGGAATCCAGTCCTTTCAATATCGGAGGTGCTCCTGGGATTTGATCCACACTGGAATTGCAGGTTTCCACCTTTTTGTTGTTCACCTCGATTTTCTTTTCTCCTGATTCTATCTGCTTTTTCAGCCCCGCGAGTATCTTTATAATCTCGGGATTAGTACCCGATTCTTGTTCATTTGACCTTACTATGACCGGTTCATTTCTGTGGGTGACTTCACGGGGCGGATTAGGTTCAGCCCTGCTCAGCGTCTGGCTCTGGCTCTGCAACTGAGCTATCGCCACCTGTTGAGCTTGCAACATTTCGAAGATCATCCGTAGGCTGATCCCGTCTTCTTCATTGTTTTGTGTGCTTCAAGTCGCCGATCGAGCCTCACCACGGATGCTATTTTCGAGGTCGGTAGGCAAGTTGGCATCGATCTCCACATGTGAATTAACATCAATCGGATCTGTGATCGGAATTCCTACGGGACCAGCGGGTGGCCCTACTTTACCGGGCGCTATGTTGTTATTCTCACCCTCATGACAGGATTCGTTGTCGATATGTAGAGGCGCTAATTGAGAGTTTGACATTTTTTGCCTGAAACCAAAGATACTTCAAAGAGCAAGTGTAAAGTAGTGTGTTTTATGAAGATTTGTATCAAATAGCCACTTTTATCCTTAGCCCCACGGTGGGCGCCAAATTGTTTACCCTCAAAATCGGACAACAATTGAATTTGTTAGTGGTTATAAGGATATGTGGATTAACTTGATACAAAGCGATAAATTAGATTGCAATTAAAATAAATAACGATAAAATAACTACAAACCACATGAATTGGATGATTCCAATTCTAAGAATGCCAGTCACCCTTGAGTTGAATACACTTTTATTGATAGAAAAATATCAAAGAGTAGGAGCTTAGAGAATATATTGCTTATCAATATATGTTACCATGTCCCTAATGGATTGTCAAGTCCCCCTTATATATTAGGGGAGATCTATCCTTTGAGATATTATTTTATTGTTCTATAAAAGGCAAAAGTCCTTGATTTGCTGACCGTTGGTTCCCTTTTTGAGCCGTTCCGTGATTATCGCCATAATAATTGGTAGAATTTCGGACCCCTGTCGGATGAGTTGGCAAAACTTTCTTCGAGACCGTTAGAAACAGGACCAGTTACGCCTTCGGCAAACTCGAAAGCAAATCTGATGGTTTCGATGACTAATTTTGATAGTGCTTTGGGTTCAATCATAATCATCATGTGCCGATCTTGGTTAGTGGTGTTAGCCGTCAGATCGATCTTTGAGCTCGACTTCACCCGATCACAGATATTTCGACCCTGGCCTAATCAAGGAGTTCGAAAGCTCGATCGAATATCGAGCTCGATTTTACCCGTATACACTCCAGTATACGGCATTGAAGTTTCACCTTTAAAAGTTCTTAACTCCAACATGCAGTGCTGGAATTTTACATGTAGTTAATTTTTGAACTGCAACAATGTATACTAGGGTTCCACAATTTTCACAGCTTCAAACTCCAGCACTGATTGCTGGTGGTGTCCCGGTTTTAGGTGAAGATTCTTGTTTAATTTTTTCCCGTATCAAAAGAATAGTTAAATGTTAAATATTGGTTAACTTCTAATTGCGTGAGTTAAAAATGACTATTTTTTAATTTCTCACTATGCAAATCCAAATCAATTGGGTCAAAGCAATACCAAGCACCAGATGGAAAACCAAAAAAAAGAAAAATATAGATTCATAAATATTTTTTGAGTGAAAAGGTAGAGAAGGAAAAATTAGGTAGAATTGCAACCATGATACCAGTTTTCGTGTGTAATACTTTCTTGATCAGGTTTATTGCAAACCTTGATTCTCGTAACCTCGTTTCTGGAAAATAAGGGCCCGTTTGGCCATAAACAAAATTTTACTTTTTTTTCGAAATCAATGTTTGACAATAAAATTTTCAATTTTCACTTAAAAATAAATTATGCAATTTTTTGAAAATTTGAAAAACTTCAAAAAACAGTTTTTCAAAACTTTTACTTAAGATTAATCACAATAATTCAAAAAAAATCTGAAATTGTATTCATGTTGAAAAATTCTAATTTTCAAATATAATTTTCACTTGAATTTTTTTCTCACTTTTTTCGGAATTTTACAATTCTTATGTCCAAAAAGCACACTAAGTTTTTCGCACATGGTGTTTGCACTCAACTACTACGTTACATACATCTATTATATACACCTTAGTTGCTTATTTATTTTAACTAATATATTAGCAGATCAAATTATTACATGATTCTAGTAATTTAATATGATTTTTATTCATAGACGATGAGTATAGTTGTTTTCCCGCTTTATTTAGCAATTAAGTGAATCCGAGTTTAGTCAATATTTAGTTGATGAGTTCTTTGTATTTATAGGAGAAACAGTTGATCGTAGTTTTCTTTTTGGGCATAAATACTGAATTGCTATACGTAATTTTCGAACAACAACTTTCTACTAGTAAATATTTTCTTACAGTTACTCAAATTAACTACCGAAGAAACAATTTTTTTTTTTTTTGGAAAGTTTAATCACAAGAGTTGCAAAAGCTCAGATGAAAAAGAACAGCAACCTTCTAAATACTAGAAAGGTAAATTACTTATTTTATCCCTCTAATTTTTGTAACTTGCAGATTGCCCCCTTTGCAGTTTTGTCTTTAACGAAGTACACTCCTAATAGATACTTTCTTTCAGGAAAAAAAGTACTAGTAACGCTAATAGTAGTATTTCTTTTAAAGGAAATGATAGAATTGCACATTTGAATCTTTGAAGTTTTAATAAGTTATCATATGATCCTATATTAATGAAATTTAATATTGACCGTCAACTAAGAAACGTACATATATGAATGTAGTACGGCATGGGTTTAACTTATCTTTATTAAGGCAAAGTATGTCATGCATTATGTCACTTCCTTCGAGAATTAGTAAATATTCTTTACCGAAATGTTATTAGTATTTTTTAACTCTTTAAAATAAATATTATATTGAATAAAATTATAATTTAAGTTACTTTCCTAATATTTAGGATCTTAAAAATTACTATAATTTTATTTATTATATTATTTTTATTTGAACTAGGTATGAAGTCGGAATTTCATAAGAATACTACAAGAAAAGGAAAACTTGTGAAAGATTCTCCAACAAAGTAAACAATCCGATTACACATCATATTGACTTCGATGAAAATTATAGCTTCCGACGAGAGTGGTGTAACTTTGAAGTCAACTACAAATTATTTGACTTTTAATTTATAGATTGTTTCTAGAATTTAATAATAGTACAAATAAAAAAAGATACTCCCTTCGTTTCAAATTAGATGGGCTATTTTTCTTTTTAGTCTGTTCCAAAATAAATGATACAATTCTAAATTTGGAAATAATTTAACTTTAAATTCTTCATTTTACCTATTTTACCCTTAATGAGAGGCTTTTATAACCATACAAATGTCATGACCCCACAAAGCTTTTACCCCTTAAGCTTTTAAGATCACAAGTTTCAAAAGTCTTTTTTTCTTCTTAAACTCCGTGCCCAGTCAAACTACCTCATCTAAATTGAAACGGAAGGAGTAATAGAAAATGCACTTCCATATAATACTTGAACTCCTTTCATATTCAAATAATACTTTTTATTCATTGATTTTTAGTATAATATATTTAAATATTACACTCAACTATTAGAAGAAATAATTAAGTATTTTCTCTTCATCAATTTTGTGTGTGATAATTAGAAAACAAAAACTAAGGAAATATTTAAAAATTTAGAATTAGACAAAATTGAAGGATAATAATCTTGGGATAAAATGTGAAATTATTCAATTTCATGATTGGTTAGATTTCTTTTTTTGGTATAAGAAATTGCTAGAATAGTTATACCACAATCTTAATTATCTACTATTCTTATTCTACATTCAATGTGGGATAATATTTGGGAATTAGCTATCCCCGGATAAAATAATATAATGACCTAAATATTCTTCTTCAAAGCGCGTATTCCAAAATCTTTTAAGAAGACCAAGGTTATATTTAAAAATAAAATTTTATCCAAGTTTATATATGAAAAATCAAAACATATTTTTTATATTATACTCCATATATTCTATTTTTAACTCAATGGATCAAATATTTATCAATTGAAAGTATATCCAATAAATATTTTCGTTAATATTTATTTTCCGTATTATAATTTTCGCATTATATTCCCAATATAACTTGTTGCAAATTAAAAGACCCCTTAAGGTACATAAATTTATTTTTCTAAAGGAGGAAATTGTTGCTAAAAACTATTAGACAATAGAAAAAAATTAATTATAGTATAATATTTAGAATCAAATTGGTAAAAAATGCGTACTTGAAACAATAAGGATAATATAGAAGATAATATTGTGTATTCTAAATGAATTTATCAATTATTTTTCTTTATTTTTTATTTATTCTAACAAATGACAACTCCCCGTGTTTTGTTATATATCTCTAAGTTATTTATTGTAAAATATTAACTCAATATTAGTCATTTTTAGACTTTACACTATAGTCATCAATTTTCCTTGAGCTATAGGGACAATTTCTTCATTCCCAAATCTCTAAAGAGGTAAATCTTTTAATTTTCGATAGGTTTTATTTAACAAATCTTTACAGAGTCATGATAACAATATTTATGCAGTACTTGCTTGTTTTTTTATATTAGGTCATAGAAATAATAACAAATTTCATAAGATATTCCTGCAAAGGTCTTTAGAAATAAGAATAAAGCATTTACGGATTTTTATAGAGAAAGATTCTTTTCTTTATTAAGTTAGCTAAATGGGATCAACATTCATCATTTTCAAGAAATCTACTTTTTATTTTATAACCCCAAGACATTATGTAAATATTACTTATGTGATTTTTTAAAATTATATATTTATTGATATGGGGTACACGCGCAAAGTGCGTAGCCTAATACTAGTACTATATTAAAAGTACGAATCCTTATCGAAATATTGTTCACATTTTTTACTTTTTAAAAATAGATTCCGCACTAGACAATATAGTATTTTGATGATTTCTCTAATATTTAGGATTCTTAAATCAACTAGAATTTTAGTTATTAAATCTGACCTTATTTGAACTACTTAAAGAGTCCTAATATTAAAGACTTTAAAATTCATTAAGAATGTGACATAATGTTAGAGATATTCACGTGCTTTAGAGTTGGAAGCTAAAATGATTTATTTTTGTAAGTCAAAACCAAGTTTGTGAGGGTTTTAGGTTGTGCAAATATTATAGAATACTAGAGTCATGCCAAAAATAGGAGACAGACATTTATACAACAATTCATGTGCGTATTTTCAAAACTTGTCTCTCTATTTTTTCCTCCAAACTTATTAGTTTTTTCAATAAGTATAATTTCTTTTATGTGTGGTGTGGATATACACATGTTCTTCCTGAGGCTATATGGTAATATATTTTTAAAAATTATCCATCCGTAAAATTTGAGATATGAAGTTGCTTATGTATAAATTCTTTTTTGAAGAGTCATTGAACGAAAGGTAGAAGTACAATTATTACTTCAAACATGTCTGTGCTTTAATTTTAAAATCGATTTCTTCATAGTATGCTTCTTTGGACAATTTTCTTATGTATGAAGTTGTTGAGTTACATTCCTTGAGTTTAAAGGCCTCTTTTTCGATGGAGCAAGCTAAGGTGATCATCTCGATGGAGAGTTATTGGCAAGAGATTTTAAAAATATGTCAATTCGTTTTATGCTGCTAATAGGTAATTTTTCCTTACGACATTGCAGACATGAAGTTTTTTCGTTCAAGGTCAGGGCATTCCTTTTCTTCTTTATGGTTCCAAATTTTCAATTGTCTTTTGCATAGGCTTTATTATTTTGTAAATTGAATGTGCATAGTCTCCCGTTTTTATACAATTATAAGGTGTAGGTGAAAGAAAACTAAATGATGAAAAATAAATGGATGATTCCATTATACAAAAATGGTCGGTCATATACAATAAAATTATCTCACAATTTTAATCTCCATTGGAAATAATTTATCAATGTTAATTAGATATTTTAGCATTAAATAATTATCAATAATTATTGAATACTAATTCTATCATATAATATAGACATATATTTTTCGAGTATTCATGCCTTTTTAGTCAAATTCTATAATATGGTGGTATTCGATAAGATATGAGAGGAACTATGTAGGGTACAATTGCTTCCTTTATTGCATTAATTAAATAAAATAAGTATTTATGATTTTCAGGAAATTATTTTTTTCTTCTTAAAATACTATTGTATAACTCAAATATATTTTTAAATAATATTAAATTTTTATTCATTTCCTTGAAATAAACGTACAACACGTACTTAAAATTATATTATTATTATTACTATTTATCTATCTATCTATCTATCTATCTATACTATTATAAAAGCGTGAAACTCAAATAAAATATTAATGAACTTTTTTATTCTTTAAAAATTAATTTTACATTAAATATTCTTATACATTATATTCGCAGTATCTTGAAGAGTTAAGAAAAAATATTTTTTTAGGACTCAATGAACAAGAAACTCCGGATCCCTACTTTCTGGATTCTTTTATCTTTAACTTTTCTATGATATTTATTTTATAATTAAAAAATATTCTAATAATATTTATTTCTACGATGTTAAAATAATTATATTTGTTAGTGTTAGGTACACGCGCAACCCACGTACACTAAAACGAGTTAAGAAAATGCAAGAAGATGGTTAACTATGTGGAACCTTCAACTACAAAAACTGCACTTTTGATCCCTCTATTTGCAAAACTTCACATATTTAATGACATATAACAGTTAAATTTTACAGTTTGTATTATTACTTCATATTCTTCTTTTTCCCCTCATATTATTACTCCATATTCAAGGAGAGTATAATTTCAAAAATAGTCGAACTGTAACATCGTTCCTATATACAAGGATCAAAACCACTAATTTCTAGAGCCGTTAATATGGGTTTGACCCGTTGGGTCACCCCAGCCCAACCCGTGATTTAGCAAGGTTAGGCTAAAATTTTTGGAGCCCATTTAAAAATGAGGCTTTTAAGCCTTGCCCGAGTAAGCCTATGGCCCATGAGGCTTGACTAAGACCGGCCCGGCCCGGCCCGTGGGTCTAATAAAAATATATATTTAAAATATATAAAATATAAAAAGTATATGACACTAAAAATAACAAGAAGAATATCCCAAGCTTAAAGTTTATTAAGCTCATCATATTAAACAATCAAAGTCTTAAAACGTTAATTAGTTTTTAAAATTTAATTATTCTTAATATTTAACTAATTAATATTGCATATGAATATGAAAGTGAAGATGTAAAGACAACCTTCTCACAAGCGGATTCAAATGTGTTTGATTAAGATGATGTGTTGGATATCCCATAAGCGTCATGGACGTTCTCTTGAATAGTTTATTTTTGAGTTGACTTTTAGTGAGTGAAATATAGTCTTATCTTTTACCTTTTTAGTGTTTATTGTGATATATTGGAATTGTATAAAAAGTTATTAAGTTTTGTGAAATTTTTCCATTAAGATTTTTTTAACTTTTAAATATTTATCTTTTTTTAGGTTAGAGCTTAAAGAAAAATTATAAAATTATATTTTAAAAAATGATGGGCCAGACCGTGGGGCCCGCAACCCCACATAGGGCTGGGGTGATGGTAAGGCCCATCTAAATGATGGACTACCCCAGCACAACTCGTCAATTGCTAAACGCCCATATTGACAACTCTACTCATTTCTAACTACTTATATGCTAAATATGTTTAAATAATTAATAATTGAGGAAATAATAATCCTCTTTGTCAACTAGCATAATATTCCAATCAAATTGGTCCCATATTTTACCTTCTTACTTGGTTTACTTCTAAGGTTTTTTTCCCCCTTTCTTCTTTCTTCTTCTCCTTCATGGTTGATGACTTTGCACCCCGAATTCTTCTGTCATTGTTGATCGATTCACTTTAATGATTTCTGTTTTATTTAGGTATCAAATATGAGTTAGAAAACTGAATCTCGATTGATGAGTGTCCAAATTTGAAATTTAAATTTTATTGCAGCGAAGAACTTCAGAGCTCGAGATTCAACTCAGACCTGGAAAATTTTATTCTAAAATGACTGGGTAAAGTTAAAAATTATTGGAAAAGATTAGTAACTTGAATCTAGAGGGTTGGATTGATTGAGTTTGATTAACATTGATTTTGGAAATCATACAAGTTGGAAAAAATAATTTGAAGGTGAAATCTAGTTTTCGTATATACTTAGTGTGTAAACACTATTATCAACATTGCTCTTTTTGTTCGTGATTTATGTTCGACTTTGGTGCAATGGTCCTTTTGGAGTAAGTTCCTCTTTCGCTGTAGTGATTTTAGTTTTGTTGCATGTTTTTGGGTTTTTTTGTTTTGATGTTTTTCCTTTTGCTTTTGTTTGGGTACATTTTATGTTGATTTTTTCTTTTTTGCTTTTAGTTCGTATTCTCTATGTTTTTCGTTAACAATACTTTTGCTTATTTGTGTTGGTGAAATATTGGTATACATTATTATACATTTCATGTACTAGTTTATATAAACTTATACTTCGTTATACATATACTACATATGTGCAGTTAAAATTGAAATTAAAGTCAATTTTCTTGTTGATTTTTCTACCAAACCATGAATTGTAACAACAAATTCTATCAATTTTTATTTATGCTTTTCGCTATTTAGAATTTGGGAAAGAAGAAAATTTGGATCTTTTCCAGTTGTATTGCAGCTGATTTGATTTTTTTTAGCTGCAATAATGTGTACTGGTGACGTCTAATCATACATCTCTTAATGAAGCGTAGCACGGTCGTTAGCAATAATAAACCCAACAAAGGTTGGGGTCGAATCCCACAAGGAGTAGGTGTGTGTTAGAGTGTTTAAATGCTTGCAAACTTGATGATTCTTAATGTAATCTCCAAACAAAGAGTGGTTGTTCAATTATGTCTACAATTATTACTAAAGTTTGACTAAGGAATTCTATCAAACACGTAGAGTGCAAATAAGATGATGTAGTTGTAACAAATAAGAGAAAGACTCTAGGATTGCTTTCCTTTCGTGTAGGCTATGCTTTTGGGTATATAAATACTCAATTTTAGTTAATTAAGCATGTGTTATAGCCTCAATTTCTATTCCACCAACTTAATGTCTTCCAACACTTAAAAGGTTTTTACCCCAAGTTTCTCTTCCAAGACAACTAAGGCTCAATGATAAGCAATTGATTAGCCCAAGTAGAGATCACACTATTCCTAGTTAAATTTCATTAATCAATTTATTAACCCACTTAATTCCTTACTAATTATCTTGTACCTAAGCTAAGTTCCACTCTTCCAAGTCAGAACAAGCAAAATAGGCATGGATTTAGTGGTTGCAACCACAAAATCAATCAAAAAAGCATGGAGTAATTAGATAACACAAAGCTTAATCAAATATAGAACTAATATTAATAACCCAAAAATATAGCCATACTTAGGGTTCACAATCCTAGCTTAATAAACTTAGCTAGACATATTAAGTAAGAAAAATACAAAAAGAGATGAAAAACTAAATATAATAGCTAAAGAGGAAAAAAAGATTGTGTAGAACAATGGTGAATCACCCAAACTCTCCAAGAAGAAATTCCAAAAGCTGCTATACAAGTCTCCTTGCCAAAAAAATGCCATAGAATGACAAAATAGCTATTTATACCAAGTTCCAAAAGTGGATAAAATTGTCCTGTCGGGCCAACCGTGAGGTCAACCGTGAGATGCAGCTGAACCGTATCGAATTCCAGAAGCTTCATTTCTTCAACTCTACAGGCTTCTCTTGAACCGTGTCCAACGGTCTGCCTAAAAGTCTTTTTGCTTCAATTTTTCTCTAATTTTAGCTCTAAAGTGATGACTTCTTGCCCATTTTTTATTTTCTCCAATTCTAAAGTTCTCACACAACTTCAAAACCTGAAAATACACCATTCAAAGCACAATTATCCAATTTATTCCAACAAATGGGGCATTAAACTCTATCAAAACATAAGAACATTTAGCTAAAAAGCTAACGAATCATGTATGATCGATTTAAGTTGGATGTGTGCATAAAATCAAAAATCACACAATATTCGCAGTAGAAGATCCAGAGAATCAATTCAAACAAAAAAAAGCTAATGTTTATGAAGTTTTCTGTGTTCCTTGTTTTGTTGTTAGAGAGAAACTTAGAGTTAACTATGATGTTTTAAACTTCAATAACACACAAGAGGGGGAGGGGTGATTTGTGTAGTGCCCAATTTTTGCGTGCACTGGATTATAGAAGGACCTGATTCTTCTATGCGCTACAGTTGTGGAATGAATAATGCAGAAAGTAAAGAACACATAAATTTTTACATGGAAAATACACGGCTCAAAAAGTGAAAAATCCACGACCTACTGCCCATTAGGATTTTTTCCAAACACTTTACTACAATTCTGAGCCAACAACAAAGTTTATAAGCTCTTGCAAACCTAAGGATTAACTCTAACCCTCGTAGCAACATGCCACAGACTGTTGTAACTACTTCAAATTAACTCTAACTTGAAAAATACAACTCGAGTTTACAACCTTTTGCAAACCTAAGGATTAACTCTAACCCTTGTAGCAACATGCCACAGGCTGTTGCGACTACTCCAAGTTAACTCTAACTTGAATGATACAACTCATGTACCAAGTACAATTTACTTCTAAGAAATCTGAAAGGTACAACTCAATACGCCTACTACACTTTGAACTAGAAATAAAGAAAGACACATAAAACTCTTTATGGAACTGGTTCTTCAATCTAGTTTGTGTAGCTTCAGGATCACACTCTTTGATCTCACAGAAATTTCTCACAAAATGCCTTGCTATTTTGTTCTCACTTCTACTTTTACTTGAGTACGTGTGCGTCACATGTAAAAGAGAACAACGCTGATTTTTACAGAGTTTGTAAATAAAGAGTAACTAGAAGTCTAATGCTTTACTCTTCCTTGGTGGAAGAGTTCTAGTTAACTTCAACTTCTAACTCTTCCCTTATCTTGGATAGAGTTCTCTTCAAGTAAGGAGTCCTGCTCCTTATCACATATGCAATCTTTCCATTAAGGGAATATAAGAAATAATCACTTATACTTATTCCTTGGACGTGCATGCCTTTTGCTTAAATCAGAACCTATATACGTTGTCTATGGACCTGGTTCATGCATGTTTTCCTTTGTCAATCATCAAAATCGAAACCGCTCAGGTCAACAAATTTTTCCTTTTTTGATGATGACAAACTCTGTGATTTTTAGAAGTATGAAACCTGTTTCAACTCAGCTCAACATCAAACACAATGTCAGAATACTTTCCATGTGAAGTCACAAACCATCAAGGACCAGGTTCATTAGGTTATAAATATCACAGTCCAAAGAAAAAGCACACACCTTATCTTCTCCCTTTTGGCATTATCAAAAAGTTACATAATTAAGTCAATTAACGAGATTATAATAGATTTTACTCATAACCACTGTGGTTACTTCAAATGCAATCATGGATTAAAAAAATTTTCTTTTTCAATTTAAGGATATTAACCACCTAAAAAACATCAAGAAACAATTAGAGCAAAAGTAGTGAATTTCATTGATTAATAAGATCTTACCACAAAGTATAAAAAGAAACAAAAACATAGATCCATGAGAAAAAATAGAGAAGTTCCACTTGGGTCACTGGTTACGACTGCGCTAGAAAGAGTTTAAGATTGAGAAGGACCAGGTACTTGGCCTAAAGCAGTTTCAGCATATCTTGAAAACATTTCATCATTCTTCTCCTTCTCTTTTGCTATATCAGCCTTGAGAGAATTTCCCTCAACTTCTACTGCAACACCTTCACTCTCTTTTTGTTTTTCTTTTTTTATTTTTACCACCAAACTTTTTCTGACTCAGTAGTTTCTACACCAGCAATAGAACCAACCAACACAAACCTATTTTTAAGATTCTTTGCAACTTTAGAAGCAATATTAGAAAATTTCAACCCAGAAGTTACCAGTTCATTGTCAGATGAAACTGGTTCTTCCCCTCAGTAGGACTCATCAGATTTTTTGGGTTCATCAACATGTTTAGCCTGCAATTTTTCATTCAATTTCTTGGCATGTTCTCTACTAGCTACTATTTTCCGTGGAAGCATCTTGAATTTTTTTTTTGGGATTTGGGTGGTTGAAGGTGTAAATGAAGGTTCTTTGGGTGGTGAAGAAAGGTTCTTAGTGTTTTTGGGCTTTTCACATAAGTTTGCCATTTGATCAGTGTAGGCAGATAAAGAATTTCGAGAGAGGTTTAGGGTTTAGCAATTTTGATCTTTAGAAAATAAGAGATGAAGGAAGAGGGTAGGGTCAGATCAATTTAAAGAGGGATAGGTTGAGTGTATAATGACATCTTTTTGGAGGTTAGAAGTCTAATCACCTTGGAAGTGTCAGTTTGAAGAGATGTTCAACTCTTCCCCAAACATTTCGGCAATTATGGCGCGTGGGTCTCTTGGTGAAACTGATTCTTTTGTAACTGATGATTCAAAAGTAGTTTGGATAAAGTGAGACACTTTTCAGATCATGATTCTTATGCAGTTATTTCAAATTATGCGAAGTGTAGAATACATACCTTATAAACTCGATGAACCAGGTTCTTCACTAAAAGTTCTCTTGTGTAAGAATAATTTTTTTCAAGAAAATAAGAATAATATAATTAGACATCAATGAAACATTTTAACATATTGCACAAGAGAATACGAATAATAGTACGAGACTGAGCAATATCTAATCTAATTATTTATAAAATTCGTAAATTATCTAACCAATCATTGAGTTAGAACCAGTTTCTTTTAGGTGATCTTAATCATCCCTAATTCTACCAAGTTCCTTTCAAAGTGATCTCTACCCAAAACTTTTGTGAAGATGTCACCTATTTTCTTATCAATAACACAAAAGTCCACAGTGATCAAAACCTTCTCAAAATTATCTCTCAGAAAATGATACCTAATGTCTATATACTTAGTTCTTTTGTGATGGCCCGAGTTCTTGCTCATATTGATTTGCACTAGCATTGTTAAAAAAGATGGGGATGCAACCTACATCAATTTCAAAGTTCATTACTTTTTATTTAATCCATAATAATTGAGCACAATATGAGGCAACAACCACATACTTAGATTCAACAGTATCCCACTAAATTAAAATTAATACATTTTGGATACCATAGGCAAAGATCAGTTTTACCTTTTAAGTATCTCAAGGTCCTCTTGACAACCTTCAAGTGAGACTCTTTTGAATTTGCCTGAAATCAAGCACAAAGGCTTACACTGAAAATAATGTCAGGTCTACTGGCAGTGAGATATAACAAAGAGACAATCATTCCCCTATACATCTTCTGATCAACAGATGAACCAGGTTCATCCAAATCTAATTATGTGGATGTTGCTATAGAAGTGCCAATTTCTTTAGAATCTTCCATTTTAAACATTTTAAGCAACTATTTCACATACTTTTGCTGATGGATCATATTTCCATTTGAATTTTGTTTATTTTGTTAGCCTAAAAAGAAGTTAAGCTCACCCATCATTCTTATTTCAAATTTATTCCCCATTATCTTAACAAATTATTTACTTAACCTATTAGTTGTTGCTCCAAATATTATATCATAAACATATATCTGAACTACCAAGAGATCTTTACCTTTTTCTTTCAAGACTAAAGTATTGTCAATTTTACCTTTGGTATAGCCATGCTCAAGCAAGAATTTAGACTATCTTTCATGCCATGCTTTTGGAGCCTGCTTGAGCCCATGAAGTGCCTTGTCAAGCTTGTACATATGCTCAGGATATTCCTTGCTTTCAAAGCCAGGAGGTTGCTTGACAAACTTTTTTCTTTAGATTGAAATTGAGGAAGGCATTCTCGATATCCATATGATGGAGAGTGAATTACATATAAGCAACGAAAGCTATACGGAGTCTAATAGCTTCCAATCTTGTAACTGGAGTAAAAGTCTCATCATAGTCTATGCACTCCTCTTGACTACATTCTTGAACCACCAATCTTGCCTTGTTCCTTGTAACTAGTCCTTATTCATCAATTTTGTTTCTGAAAACCCATTTAGTACCAATCATTGTTCTTTCCTTGGGTCTTGGTACCAGATGCCAAACTTGACTTCTCTCAAATTGGTTGACTTTATCTTGCATTGCATTCACCCAATCTGCATCCTACAAAGCCTCAGAAATATTTTTAGGTTCAATAAGTGATAAAAAGGCATCAAAAGCACATAGGTTCTTTAAAGAAGATCTAGTTTTGGTTCTAGAGGTTGGATTAGTGATTATATTCCCAATATGATGAGAACTTTGATACTTGTAAGGCTTCACAACCAACTAATTTTCTCTAGATGTTCCTTCAATATTTTGTTGCTGAGGAACAAATTCATGGACAGGTTCCCTCAAGGTTTGAGGCTCAGTTCCTCGTTGGTCAGTTCCCCCTATCAGATTGCCCTGGGTGGAAGGACCTGTTCCATCACTTGTTCCTTCCTGGGATGCAGCTTTATATTGTATTGTTGTTCCAGCCGCTCAAAAAGAATGTTAGTTTCATCAAAAATAACATGTACACTTTCTTCTACACACATAGTTCTTTTGTTATATATCTTATAAGCTTTACTATGCGAAGAATATCCAAAGAATACTCCCTCATCACTTCTGGGATCAAATTTATCGGTGAGTCTTTATCATTATTGTGCACAAAGCACTTGCATCTAAATGACCTAAGGTGGGAGTCTTCTCAACAAAAGGTATAGTCATGCATCTATTTATGATATAGAATGCAGTGTTCACAGCTTCTTCCCAGAAGCTATGAGGCAATTTACTAGCAAGTAAAATAGTTCTAGCCATTTCCTCCAAAGTCCTATTCTTTCTTTCAACTACTCTATTTTGTTGTGGAGTTCTAGGAGCAAAACAAATATAATCTATGCCATGATCATCATAAAATTCAGAAAATTTAGCATTCTCAAACTCAGTACCATGATCAGATATAATTGATGCAAGTTGATTGCCTAGTTCTTTGTGAGTTATTCTAACAAATGAAGTGAACATGTCAAATGCTTCATCTTTAGATGTTAAAAACAGTGTCCATGTAAACATAGAGTAATCATCAACAAGCACCATAACATATCTCTTACCATCTCTGCTCATTGTCCTCATTGGTCCATATAGATCCATATGGACCAGTTCCATCGTCCTGATAGTACTTGATGGGTCAATCCCATGTGTAATATGGACATTAATTTGGCTTCTTTTCAAGTGGGGGCCAAGTTTTCATGACATATGCCATGACATCATATCTACTATAACAAATTTATGGACCAAATTTTTATAACATTTGCCATGACATCATATCCACTATAATAAAATTGTGGACCAAATTTTCATGATATTTTCCATGACATCATATCCAATATTAGGCCGAGGATTTCTTGCTATAAATAGAGGAGCTTCTCCTCATTTGAAAATACACTAAAATAAGAGAGAAGCAATAGAAGTTAGAGAGAGTAATCCACAGATTGTAGTATGTGAGATACATAGTAAGTGTGAGTAATATTGTAGTGAGGTGTTTAAATAAAGAGAGTTATTTCTTTCAAAATTGTAGTAGTCACTTGACACTACTAAGTTATAATATTAGTGATAATATTGCTCCGCTCGGGTATTATATTTTACCTCGTTAAAAGAGTTGGTGTCGTTGTTACTCTCTTGTGTTATTATTATTTGTCGTGTATATTATTTATGGGAGGGATTATTTTTTTTTTTCAATAACGTGGTATCAGAGCCATGGCAAATAATGGTACGCTGTCTTTTCAATACTCTCATTTCACAAAAGATAATTATGAGAAATGGTGTCTACGTATGAAAGCCATTTTTGGCTCCCAAGATGTATGGAAAATCATAGATAGAGGGTATGCAAAACCCGATAATGAGGAAGCTCTGCCTCAAAATAAAAAAGATGTCTTGGAAAAGACAAGGAAAAAGGATCAACAAGCCCTCACGCTCATCCACCAATGTTTGGATGATGCCATGTTTGAGAAGGTGACAGATGCTACCGCCTCAAAGGAAGCTTGGGAGATTTTACAAAATTCTCTTCAAGGAGTTGACAGGGTGAGGAAGGTAAAACTTAAAACTCTAAGGATTGACTTTGAAGTTTTTAAAATGAAAGAA